>JAHWFP010022290.1:56744-127932 GCA_023313725.1 Lithobius niger | reverse complement strand
GAGACGTACAGGATACGAGCGAAGGAGTTTATTTAGTGCCATGCAATGGATGCAGTTCAGTTTACATTGGCGAGACGAGAAAGGGGGTGAGGACAAGGCTTGGGCAGCACATTGGAGACACCAGGAATGAAGTGGAAGAAAATGGAATTGCAGTTCATTGTATGGAAACTGAACACTAAATTGGCTAGGACAAGACAAAGACACTAGTAAGAGCAAACTCGAGAAGAGATCGACACCTACGGTGCCTAGAGTCTATTGCGATCCAGCACCACTTAAAGAATAACATCCCCCTAATGAACATCCAGGGCCCATCTAACCCAAAAGTCATGCACTTGGTTGGAAATGAATTAGATGGCATACTGAAGCAAAGATGGAGTGAAAGAAGCAAGTAATAAATGTGCCTGGACCTTGTTTATTGCGAGAACTATGCCATTTTTACGTAATATTGTAAATATTGGATCCAACGTTGTATATCTAGGTGGCCATGCCGCTTGTTGTGCTTACCTTGTAAATATCGGAGGCCGTGGATGTTCTTTTCTTTTTAAGCAAGCAGACGAAAAAGCAAGCAGACGAAATGTAACCAGAAGGCTCAATTTTCTTGACCCTGCCTGATGAAGATTGTTGAAATACAATCGAAAATTTGCAAGATACTGACAGTATCCTGTTTTTGAAAGTGAGCGTAATGAGTAATTTCCGAGATCGAAGTGATTCAACAATGTTTCAAAGTAATTCAAGTAAGCTCGATATATTTTGTGATCACCTTCTTCATTTGGTTTCCAATCTACCACTAGGTTAACGCCTTTTGTAGACAAAGGATGCTCGAAGTCTATGCAGTCATTGTGATTCTGTGTAAAGTAAACGAAAGTCTCTAATTGTAGTCTTTTTCCGTGTAGATGTGATGGTGGAACTAGACAACTTCAACATTTATCCATTGGACACTGCCTTTGGTTACCAACCAGGAGGAGAACGGCTTCAATCCTATGGATCCACCATGCAGTCAAAATGCATGTCCTCAAGAGGATTTTCATTGGAAACGACTACACCGTCACCATCCAATTTTACATGGGTTAGTTCAATATATTTTTAATAAACTGTACACAGGGTGACTGGTTCCTGATGAATAGATTGGAATGTAGTATGGCCATATGGGAATGGTTGGTTACATGTCCTATAAAGTTCATGATGTTGAAGTATTTCCAAATTTTGATCCGGGTGCAAATTTTCACCCAAATCTGTTACTGGGGTGCAAAAAAGTCTTTGAAATGCAAAACCAAAATTTAAACCAACACAAAAATTCTAACATTTAGCATCTGTATAATATGTACTGTTTTCCTGCATTTTGCTTAAACCTGACTTAACTTCACTATTCAACTGAAAAAGCTGTACCCTTCGTTTGCCCAAATGTAGTAAAAAATGGAGTTTAACTTTTTTGGAAGGAATGGTGTCACCGGAAATCTAATTCCAAGCTGTTTAAAATGCCACAAACCTCAAGTCTGTAGTTTTTGCTGTTCAAAAGTTATGACAAATTCAACTTCTGCATGCAATTTTGCACTCCGAGACCTTCATCAGGAGTGCAAAGTGCGATTTTGGAGTGCAATTTTTCCCTGTGCATCCCAATATTTCGACCCTTGCTGTGTAAATTGGGAAATTGTAGAAAACCATAAAGGAAATAGAATGTACTATAGTCTGCATGCCCATGTACTGCAGTGCATTTTACCGTTTCTAAGATTGACTAAGTCCTATCTTTGTGTTGTAATTTTATTATTTTTGGGGAGGGATTAGCATTGGCTTACATTCTCTACAAGTTTCGATTTTAGACTGCTATTCTAAAATGCGTGGGTCAGAATTTAACAACGTGATGACCGTTAAAGGACGTGTCAAAAGGAACCATTGCTACATTTTCAAATGGTCGAAGCCACCGTATACATGTACCCCTCAACTGAGGCTCTCCTCCCACTCTGGTACATCGGAAACCATTAAAGGGACCTGACTTTTTGGTCTCCCAGTATCGCTTTCATGGAGCCTACATTGGCCTTGGCATCTTGAAAGTTGAGCAGACTTTCTGCAAAACTTCTTAATTAGGTCTGCAAATAAAATAGACTATATATTTTTTAGTTAGTAGGAATACTGTTCGCAGAGGATTGTTGGTCGGTTATCAATCGGTCATGTTTCCCAAACAAAGCCACCTCAGTATATAAAGTGTGCCTCCACAGTATCTTCCACATTGCTCATTGAAAATCAACCAACTAGCAGCATTCAAGGGTGGATTCAGAACAAAGTTTTGGAGGGTGGGGGGTCGCCATGTGATTTTTCTGTTTTTTCTAATGTTTTTATCGAAATTTGCTAGTTTTTAACAATTTAGCCAATTATTACGTTTGTTTGGCTTGGAGGGGGATACGATCTCTTGAATCTGTCTGTGGCAACTTTCTGGCTTGGATCTTGGTAACATCACTTGACACTCGAATTTCGATACTTTTTCCGATACTTTATTGGTATCGTTAGTGGTATCGAAATTCAAAACTTGGTATCGAATTTTCGGTAGTATCGAAGGTATCGAAAAAGTATTGTTTGTTTAAAAAATACTGCAGTAGTAAGAGAATACCGTAGAGGTTTTGGAACAGAAAATTAATTTATAAGAGTTTACATCGTTGTAGATCTGTGAACGATAGGCCTAACTAACGTTTAGTTGCCTAAGAAAAGCAGCAGTTTCACTCTTTTTAATGGGCCACCTACCTATTCGCTCTTTGTTTGTGAGAGTAATCTGCACCAAATAAATCGTAAAATCCCAAGAAGAATGGTGATTACGGGAACAGAAAACGTTACAGTTGATTGCTGACTGTTTATGGAAGCCAAGACTTTATTATAACGGACGGTTGCTGGTGTACATCGTTGTAGATCTGTGACCGATAGGCCTAACAAAAGCAGCAGTTTCACTCGTTTTTAATGGGCCACCTACCTATTGACTCTGTGAGAGTAATCTGCACCAAATAAATCATAAAATCTCAAGAAGAATGGTGATTACTGGAACAGAATACGTTACAATTGATTGCTGACTGTTTATGGAAGCCAAGACTTTATTATTATAATGTTGCTGGTCTCTGTTGTTGAGCATCGTTTTAGCATGGAGGAAGGAATTAGGTAGGAGGCGACACTGCTACAGTGAGCCGCTAATCCTCAAGGTCACGACTCGTGAGCTGCACGCACCTACCGGCGGGAGTGATGAACTAACCTCTACAGGCGCCGAACGCTATGGAATCCGCATTATTTTTCGCAGTAAGAAGCCTAGATTTGGCCTAATTATTGATCACAGCCTTAAAATACTATTTTAAAAGGCTATATTATTTATTACAAATGTTTAAAATACAGTTAGGGTAATAAAAACTTACAGATAATGATTCCAAAACTGGAAAAAAAAACACGAAAATGGACGATTTTTTAATTGTTAGCTTGTTTACTCTTGTTTTTTTAAACAATTTCAATGGCTAGTGGTCAATTGTATTATGTCAGTACCCTCTCTTCTTTTCCCCTTCCTCACACACACACGGTAACAAACGAATATTAAAGTAGAACGAGTTTGTTTACTCAGGTTACTTTTTCATTAAACATTTCCTCTTATAGGAATAATGTGTACTATCTGATTCCATTTTTTCAAACTAATAAATGTACAGAGGGGAGCAAAAAGTTTGATCTGCTAACAATGACCAAATAAACAATTAATAATTAGTGCATTGTTACGTTCAATTAATCTTTCTTTCTTTATTCGAGCCTATTGGTTCAATTAATTGCAATGGAACATAACAATACTGCAAATCCCCTCTGTATACCCTTGGGATCCTTCTATACTATAAAAGTTTATTGTAAAAGTATATTTTTTTTTAGATTTTTTCTTTATTAAACCAACTTGTAAATGTAATCAAACTATTTTTCATTATGTTTGATGTTTCGTAAAAAAAAAAACTATGTTTCTTTTTCCAATATTCTGCTTAAAATATGCAATGCTAGTAAACAAAAAAAATTGTTTAACACTAAAAAAAAGTGCCCCAGAACGGGTAAAAATGTGTGGTGTTCGTTCATGTGACATCCATTCATGTGATAAACAGTTGTTTTTAAAATGAACAGTGAATATGAACTAAAAAGTTCCATAGTGGGGCTGAATTTAAGGCACTTTCGTTTTTTATCGTGGCTGAGCAGTGAGAGAGCTCATTCTGGTTGCTGGAGGTTTGCGGATCTGGTTGAACCCCTGGAAAGGGAATCTTGGCAAAGTCCCTGCCAGGACTGCCGGCCAGGGTAGCGTGAGAGGCTATCATGCTCCCTCAGCGGCTATGGGATGTATTCTGGCTAATTCTGGACAACCTTTCGGCCCCGACGATGATCGGAGGTTTCCTGGGTCGAATCCCAGGGCTGGTACCTCCCTTTACCAGATTTCTTCTTCTCTAAAAAAATCTAATGTTCAAAATTGAGCCGGTTCAGCCATACAAGCATTAATTGCTTCGGCTGAAATAAGGCTCGTCAAAATTAAAAAAATTAAATCTTCATTAAAAAACAATAAATAAACAAACCGTACAATTAACAACAATCTTATTTGTTGCAGTATGTGACAATTCCATAGGTGAACATCTTTAAGAACACGGAAAATACATTTTAAAGAAGTAGCCTACTACATGTGTTGTGTATCACAAAAAATAACATGTGTTGTGCATCACACAAAAAAAAACATGTGTTGTGTATTACAACACATGTGATGTGTATTACAAAGTCGAATGTTATTTAAAGAAGACAGCATTATAGAAAATTATTTAAATAAAAAAAACTTTTATGTAAATCAGGGCTTAAAAAAATTAACAAAAAGGAAGCAATAGCCCTCTGATTCCAATTTGTTTAAGAATGGAATGAATGATTGCACTTTTTAGTCTAAAATTTTATCTCGGTGCACATCATCACCTTTCGAAATATGCAATCAGTAGTACACCAGAACAGGTAAGCTTAGTTGCACATACATCATAACGAATTTAACTTTTTTTAATTGCATTTATATTGTTGGGTTAATACTGTATGTAAATGGTGCTTAATAACTGGCTGTCCTCTTCTTTATTAGTCTTATTCAAAAATAGTTTGCTGAAAAAATTACTGTTTTATTTTTAAATTGAAAATATTTAAGCACTCATTTCAGGTCTAAATGTGACAGAAATCATTCACCACCAGTGTTATTCCAATGAAAAGATAATTTTTTTAAATGAACACACTGGAAAAAAAAATAATAAAGCTGTCTTATATTTGGGGAATTTCAAAAAAGAGATTCCTATTTTTTTCGATCTGCATTTGCTGCATTTAATGGTGGGAAATACTGCTCCTCCAGCGAATTACAGCACCCGGCATTGATAGCCGCCATGGTTCATCACTCCCGCCACCTGGTGCGCTAGTGATCACGCGCCGCTTGCCCAGTCATCGCGGTAAACGGGTTGTGTCGCCTCCTACCTAATTCCTTCCTCCATGGTTTTAGTGCAACTGAATCATGAGCAGCCATCTTGCACAATGCATGATGGGTACTTTTCCGTAAAAATAAAAGTAACTAATTTGTTTTAAACTTACTTAAAAATTTTAAAAATAAACTGAATATTTTGTGCAAATAAATTATAAATTAAAAAATATTTTATTTATATTTGTGTACATAAATAAAAATAAATAAATTCCGGAAAGCAAAGATCTTCAGGCATGTTACCTTCACTAAGCATTAGACATAGATCCTGACAGCAACAATCCTGTGTAACTATCTTGTTTTAAACTAAAATTTAATTTTTTTTATTAAGCTGGCTATGTTTGTGTCATTAAATTACAAATATTAAATTCATATATATTTTCATACATAAATTTAATATGATTTTATAAAATATATATTTAAAAAATGTACTGTTAGTGAAGAAATCCAGAAAGCCTATCAAAGTTTAAAAAAAAAAGAAACCCATTTGATGCTTTGTTTCATAATTACATAATCATAATATATAATTTTTTTCTGTATTGCTTTATTTATAATGTCAAATACATAAAAATGTAAGTAAATTCCATGTAGCCTAGCCGAGTTGTCTGTAGGATACTCTAATTAAAATTAATAATTTTTTTATTTTTACTATTAAGCCTTTATAAAACTTTTAAGGTTCATTTTCTAACGTAACAAAGAAGTTCATCTCAACATTGTTGTCATCTGAAATATTTCTGTGAACGGTAATTGTAATGAAGGAATAAAGGAAGCTGTAGATGAACTCATTTGAATTTGTTTAACTGCTTTCTTAAAAAAGGTATCAGTATCGAAAAGTTTCGGTATCGAGAAAGTATCGGTATCGAAAAAGTATTGCGATACGGATACTCAGATTAATAAAGTATTGGTATCGGTATCGATTTGAAAAACCTGGTATCGCACACCCCTGCTTGACAGACACTGGAAACCTTGGTAATTTTACAAATTCGCAGCTTGGCGTCAAGAGATAGAGCCTCCGACCAAACCACCCATACTCTTTGAAAAAACAAACCATCTTACTTTGAATGTTTGAAGAATTCCATCACTTGAAATCGCGCTCAAGTTCAAATTCAAACAAATACAAACCATTTGCGAATTTTCGACAGGCTGCCCAAAAATGACAAATTAGTCCTCCTGTCTTCATCAGGCCACCACAAGATGCTTATTTACATTACTGTGTGTACATTGTCCGATGTACACTACTGATCGATTGGAATAGCAGACAACTACTAGTGTGCAACATTTTCTTGCAGCCTCCCTCATTCACGAAGTATTTACGTATTTGAATCCCTAGCAATCCAGCAAGGGTTTTTTCGAGGTTCAGTCCTTATGAACCTGCAAGGTCCCTCGAATCCGTCAATCCATCATGTTATTAGGCCGTAAAAAATTAAGTAAGTGGTTCTCGGGAGTAGTACTATAAAAATTGATGCGAGCAGGTGGTTGTTTTTTTTACGTTTTATTCGTGATTTTTCAAATGAGAGCAATGGATTTTTTTTTACCAAACAAAACAAAATCAGTAACTTACGCTTTTGTTGTGGAGTACAATATCTGTGTTTTAATTACAGGGTGATCGTGCAAAAGTTGCACGTTTGATCAGAGTCATTCTTCAGATCCAACTGTTTAGTTGTGACATGCCTCTGAACGACCCTTAGATTTGTTTTGAGGCGTTCGTGTGAATGGAGCAAAGAGCTTATGTGGTCATCGGCTCCAAAAAATGTTTGATGAAAATTCTGATGCATGATCGGAATTTTTTTACTTTCAGACATTGTCATAAAAAAACGTTTCATGTGCTGATAAAAAACCCATGCGTGTGCTCCCGAGAACCACTTAATTAATGTGTAGCAGCCTTAGCAGAGAGCTAGGCGAACGCCTCACCAAAAAGTGGCATGGTGACACAGTGGATACTACCTCTTAAATACAGGACGCTACGCGTGAGAATCATGTCCTAGTAGTCGTTTGCTATTCTCAATCGATCGGTAGTGTACATCGGACAATGTACATGATGTAAATAAGCATTTAGTGGTTGCCTGATGAAGACAGGAGGACTAACTTGTCATCTTTAGTTATTGCAGCCTATCGAAAATTCACAAATCGTTTGTATTTATTTGAATTTGACCGTGATTTCAAGTGGTGGAACCCGTACTGTTATCATTCTATTGTTAACACTTTGGATCCGGAAGACGTACTTGTATGTCTCGCACTTTTGAGTTACTATACAAAACTGGAGGACTGTACGTCCGCTGTGGCTTAGCCAGAGTGTTTGTTGGTCATATTAGTTCACTTTTCAATCGCTAGATGACAGAACCATGCAGTAGAATTTTTATTTTAAGGGGTTCTAACTGGAGCGTCTTTTTTTCACTCTTAGTCTTACAGAGGTGCTCTCGGTTCTCTCCTCCTGGGAGTGTGGTGCACCTTGTTATTATGTGGAGGGGGAGAGTGGATTGTTATGATGCTAGGGCTGATGCCTTCGTGTGTAGTGGGATCATCATCATAATACTCCCCCCCCTCCCCCTCCCAAAGGTAAGCTGTAACTTCCCAAACGAAGATCCCCAAAACATACAATGGTTTAGATAAAAAAAAAATTAAAAACACTTATATATATATATATATGTGAGAATACATAAGATGATAGCAAAGTAGAGCTCTTCGTCTTTTGAGCAGAATTAGCCCATTCTCCCGTGCTCTGTATGCCACTTTCAGTTCCGTTCTCAAAGACGATTGCGCAGGCCAAGTTCAGTGAAGCTTGCTTTTCCAACTCACATGACCTTGCCAACAATTGCTTGGGGGAGACCGCAAATTAGACTGGCAATCCACGTCTGTCCTTACACTCTCGTTCCTTTATGGGCCCACAGACATGCCCTTGCATTGGAGGCGGACGGACAATCACTTATGGATTAATATGGATTAACTACAACACTTCCCAACACTTGCATACTCTTTATATGGCATCACAGGTCCGCAGGTCCACTTCCTTGGTTGTCGCCACACTTGATTATACGTTGATTAATGGTCCAATAACAATGTGATAACTAGTGATCTGGTGAGTGCTCGAGTGTTCCGTACATACGCACACTTGTCAACGTCTGGTTCACTCGTACTCTGTCCAACCAGACCATGCATTGGCTCTGTCCCTGCGCACTACTCCCATTCTACGTGCGGCAGGTCGACGAATGGAAGGGCCACTCTCGGCTTTCTCCGCTCGTGCCCTTCTCTTGAAGTAGAGCCACGGTCATGGGGATACTCGGACCGGACCCTGATCGTACACTACTTTCAGCTCCATCACTTAGGATCGGCTCGTAGTCTGGGTCAGAGTGTGAATCTGGAAGTTCATCAAACGACTCGCTGTCTTCGTCCTGCGATTCTTCTTGCGCTGACAGTTCGTCATCCATCTCCTGCTCCTGACGTTGTGTCTACGAGACTGCCTCTTGATCGAACTTGTCCATTGTTATTGAGTCAAAGTGTGGCTTCATGTTCGCGATGTTGACTGTCTGCACATTCGCTGCATCATTGATGTCGACCACAACATATGTCACATCAGACCTCTTCCTCATGATGATAAAAGGTCCCAAGTATATCGGTGCAAGCTTCCTAGTCATGCCCGCCTCTGCATCCGATCTTGCGTGATTGCGAATGTTCACCAGCTGTCCTGTTTGATACGTCACGGAGTGGTGGGTTGTGTCGTACGCAATCTTCATGCATCTGGCTGATTCTTCTAGCATAGCCCTGGCTTCATCGTGAGCTCGCTCTAGGATCTGCTTGTTGTTGTTTACATACTTTTCTAATGACTGAAGTTCCGCTGATTGAGGTAAGCACAGCGCTTGCAGCTTCGTCCTCGGGTCTGAGGAGCATCAAGAAGAAAGGAGTTTCTCCTGTGCTGGCATGAGGCGTGGTGCGAACGGCATACTGTATCATGGGGAGATGCAAGTCTCATTCCGAATGGTGGTCCTGAACGAAAGCGCGTAGACAAGCTTTCATTGTTCAGATCAGGCGTTCTGTCGCATTGGCTTACGGGTGGTAGGTTGTCGTTCTGTGGTGGTTCATGCCTGTCAGTCTCAGAACTTCTTAGAAAATTTTCGCCACAAAAACTGCACCATTGTCCAACACAAGGATCTCTGGTGGGCCTAACTCGTCTACCACCATGCTCAAATACTTCCTGGCGGCCGACTTTGCCGTAGCGTTCTTTGTGGGCACAAGCCACACATATTTTGTGAAGTAGTCGAGGAACACCAGAATATATTTGTTCTTCTTTTTTGTCTCCGGCAGTGGCCCCACATAATCTACTCCAAGCATATGCAGTCTGTACGACGGGATCACAGGGAACATGTTTCCCGCTCTCTTCATCTGAGCACCTTTCACCATCTGGCACCGTGGACAGGAACGCACAAATGACTTCGTGTCTCTAAACAAGCCTGGCCAGTGCACGACTGACTTCAGACGACTCAATGTCTTTTGAATACCTACGTGGCCTGCTTGCACATGGTCGTGGTTCTCGTGCAGAAACGAATGCCTATACTCATCCGGAACGTACACGCGTAATTAGTTCATGGCCCTACCTCTGTCAGGTGCGGCCGGGTCGACATAGTATACCAGTTCATCCACTAGTTTGTAGTTTTGTAGAATGGGCACTACAAACTTTGTTGTCTCATTGTTCCGTGCTGGCCCGACGTCAGCCAAGACATTATACACACACACAATGGCAGGGTCATATCTCTGGGCTTCCATGATGCTCTGCTTGTCGTCAATGTCTCTGCATGGCGTTGAACGAATGTTCCACATTGGTAGCGGGTTGCGTGGCAATGTATGTGTGACGACATTCACTTTACCCGCTCTGTGCACCACATTGAAGTCGAATGCCTGCAGACGAATTGCTCAACGTGCCGTATTCCCTGACGTCTTCTTTGGACAGCACCCACTTCGAGGCTTCATTGTCGGTGATGAGTGTAAACTGCGCTCCCTCCACATACTGTCGCCACCAGGGGTGCATAAAATTCTTGCTGGACAAAATTTCCCACAAAATTTTCCTACAGATTTTTAAAATTTCCTCAGTCTTTCACCATGTAGGCAAGCCATTTTTTAGTGAATTTCCACAGTTCCCTGAAATTTCCCACGAACCTCGTTCTAGCGTTCTGACATATTCTGCACCCCTGCGTTCCACCGCTTCTACTGCTGCCATTGCTTCTTTCTCAAACGTTGTGTGCCGTCGCTCCCTCTCCAGCAGACCGCTACTGTAGAATTCGATGACTCATCTCACTGTTAGTGGTCTGGGACAGCATCGCTCCGAGGCCCAGGTCGGACGCATGCGATTGTATTACAAAAGGGTGGTGAAAATCAGGCAGTTTGAGCACATCGGAATCTATTAGCTTCCTCTTCAGTGCACGGAGCGCCGTTGTATGTTGTTGCGACCACTTGAACCTTCTTGTCCTTCTTCAGGAGTTCATTCAGGCTGTGCGATACCTCTGGGAACTCGCGAATGAACTTTCTAAAATAGTTTGTGCAGCCCAGGAATTGTCGCAATTGGTGGACGTTCTTCGGCTGAGGGAAGTTCTACAGTGCTGTCTCTTTCGAACGGTCAATGCTGACACATTCCGCCGTGATTCTATTTCCTAGGATGACCATCTCGGTCTGCAGAAGTGGCATTTCTTCGGTTTGGGAGTAAAGCCGTGTTCACTCAATGCCGCAAACACCCGCTGTAGGCCCTGCAGATGGTCCTTCCACATGGCACCCGCCACTACAATGTCATCCACATATACGACACACACTGTACTGATGAGGTCTCCCAGTGCGTTCGTCATTGCTCGCTGAAACTCCGCTTGCCGTTCTTCAGTCCAAATGGCATGACTCGCCATTTGAACAAACCTCTGTGCAGACAAAACTTGTACAATCCCTGGAGTCTCGATAGAGCCGGATCTGGTGGAAACTGGCGTCTGCGTCCAGGGTGGAGATAAACTTCTTGAAGTAGCTCATTGATCATTTTGTCGATCTCCATCTTGATGGCTGGTGACGTTTGATAAGCCTTGTGAGCGACGGGCCGAGGTTGTGCCAAGAACAAAGTCTTGTGGTCCAGTACTGTGGGCTTCCGTGGTTTCCCTTGGAATGAGTTCTTGATTTCCGTGAGTACTTATTGCAGCTACGCAAACTGTTCATTAGTCATACGTTAAGCGACTCGGTGTTGTCTGCTGTAGCCATGTGCCACATAGGATTTTGCAATGGCATCTTTCCCCAAGCTGACTGATGTGTTAGCGGGAAGATATATTGCATGTGATCTTTCAAGTAGCCCTCTTCGTTGGCATAGTCCACCATGAGTTTCCATTGATGCATGAAGTCCTCTCCTTGTATGCAGTCATCCCCTAGATTCTTAAAAATCCTAAAGTCGACTGGCATGGTTACTTTGTGACACTTTACTGTCATCTTCAGCATTCCTGTTGGCATGATCAATGTTTTACCGTTGCCTAGTTCACATGGAGGCCCTTCGTATGGCTGCATTTGTGCGTGCGGCGCAATCACTTCCGCCCAACGTTTCGACATGTTCGATTTAATTGAGCCTGAGTCAAGACAGCCGAGCAACTTGTGGTGCAGCGCTTCGACTGGTAGACTCGTCATTGTAGATGGTGTGTCTGTCATAAACATCCGGTGTGGCGGCGTTGCAGGTTGGTCGCAATCTCTCGTAGGTGCTCTAAATTTTGACAATTATAGCACCATTTGTAACAAATCTGGCAAGTCATTGATCATGCGGTTAAACTGGGAATAAACCACGCTGATTCCACCATTTCTTAGAATAACTCTTCTTATCTCACTGTAATAACGATACACTCGATATGCACGTGGCTAGCTCACTCACCAACCAAAAGCTCTCTTATATTTGAACTAACACTATTGACAAGGCGCACCGGCGCAGCATGCTCTGTGCTGCACGCCTACCAGGCAAGAACACTCGCACGCATGTGCACTGTGCAGCTACATTATACCTTCACACTCCAAAGTGTAAGGATGTTGCCCATGTATCCTTAGCACTTAAATAGTCATTTGGTATGGTTAACAAGGGTTTACTTATCTGTTGTGAAATTACATGGCTCGTCACAGGCTTTCACGCTTACTCTTACAGAGGTGCTCTCGGTTCTCTCCTACTGAGAGTGCGGTGCACCTTGATATGTGGCGTGGAAAAGTGGATTGTGGTGATGCTAGGGCTTATGCGTTCGTGTGTAGTGGGATCATCATCACAGTAGTTTTGTCGAAACACTAATATTTAGTTTTTTCCCCCCTCATTTTTTACAAAAAGAAATATTTTTTTCTTATGTTCACCTAAGTTTCCAAAAAGTGCACTTTCATCTGCTATCTCAAAAAGAAATTGTGTAAATTGGTGAAAAACTAACCAAGATTTTTTTTGTAAGATGCTAACATGGTCAGGACCGGCAGACATGTGCGAAACATTACATGAGGCTCCAAAGTGTTAAAACTGAAAGTACTTTTATATAATTTTAGGCTGTTCTGAAATGAGGCTTTTTATAATTAGAGGGTTGTGTCTTTTCTTAAGTTATCTCCTTCGCTCAACAGGTTTATCAATCTTACGTCATAACAGTGTACGGTAGTATAGTGCTTGAGCTATCTATAGCTATTGACCAGATAGGCACCATGCAAACAAGCAAGGGCAAGTCAACATGTTAATGTACACAAGCACGAATAACAATGCACATTATGTGTCAACAAGGAAGAGGAAGACAAACCACGGGTTACTGTATCTATAGGTGATAAGAATGGCTAGAAGTTTGTATAGATACAGCATGTTAATTTGTGCAAATAAACTATTGTAAATGGTAAATAAATAAGGCAGCACACTTTTACCACTGCAAATAAAAGAGGTAACTAGGTTAATCGCCCGTAATCTGTATGGGCTTTCAGCTAGTGACAGTAAAACAGCCGAAGTTTGCTTATCTTATGACAGTACACAAAGGACGTTTACATTGTTGCAATAATTTGGTATTGAGGAGAGCATTTGAAGTTCACTTAGATTACACGTTAAGTCAACAGGCTGCGTGGGAACAAAAATAATGGCTGAAAGTGCGAGTTGAACTAATGAAAATTTCGGAGAAATGAAAAGGCATTATGACTCGCATATTTCAAAAAAATAAATGGCTGCGATTATAAGTCGGGTGACTTTAACAAGGCTTTCATACGCCTTTGTATTACATTATTAGTTTGTATACTAGTAAATTACCTGGTACTGTATTCAAAAACCCAAAATTGTAATAACATCTTTGATTTTGAACTGCTTATGAGGCTAATCACAAAATATATTTAGCTTTGGCTAAATAATCTGAAAACTAATTTTGGCTTGAGATTATCACCACTGGATAGCTCTCAAAAAAACGATTCGCTTGGTGTATTCAAACATCAAAATCAACAAAAAATTTACCAAGTTATGGGTTTGCACTCGAGTATAAGACGATGCTGCTGTTGTATGGGTAAAAATTTGAAAAACAGTATCGTCTTATATTTGGATAAATACGGTAACTTTCACTAATGTAGGTATTACGTATGATACTAGAAAAACCGAACACGCCTATGTACACTTTTTTTGAGGAAATGAAAAAGGAAAAGGGTAATGAAAAGTATGTTCCCGGTATGCTGATTATTAGTGATGAAACAGGTAAAAAATGTTCCAAATGGCAAGTGAATGAAATTTCAAGTTTTTTAAAATTTCTTTGAGCCTTTTCAGCCGAAGCAGAAGCAGAAGTCAGCCGAAGCAATTTAATGCTCGTATGGCTGAACCAACTCAATTTTGAACATTACCAGACTTTTTTTTAGAGAAATATCTGGTAAAAGGAGAAGCCAACCTGGGGATTTGAGCTTGGCAATTTGAGCTCTGATCATCGTACGGACTGAAATATTGTCGAAAATTGGCCAGAATAGTTCCCATAGCTGCTGAAGGAGTGTGGCAGCCTCTCATGCTCATCTGGTGGCAGTTCTGGCGGGATTCAACCAGATCTGCAAACCTCCAGCAACCAGGCTGAGCTCTCACCGCTCAGCCACGATGACCATTGGCCAATGAAGTTGTAAATTGGCTTCTCCACAACGAAACAGCAGATGTCAAACTGGTGTCATCAAGAACGTTGTCTTTTTTAGCTGTTAGAATACTGAGTGACCACAACATTTAAATGGTGCAGGTGAGGGGCACACTGCTAGAAATCAAATATATTTCATAGTTTAGTTTAAAATTGGCAATTTCATGAATTAAAAATCTTCGTTGAAAATTCTGTACAGTTTACTTTGAAGGTTGGTAACATCGGACGTAACTTGACGATCTGGTATCTTCAGGCCCGTTTTTGTAGAATCTTCCTCTTGTCATATCTTGCTGCCGGTTTGGCAATGTTGTCGTCCGACGTAGTCTCCTTATCATCTATGTCGGAGGACAACATTGCCAAACCGGCAGCAAGATATGACAAGAGGAAGATTCTACAAAAACGGGCCTGAAGGAGACACATGTACTCCTAAGCTATCGAAAATGTGCGTGATATAGTAGACAGATATCCTGGAGGAATTATTTGTACGAATATATCATAAAATGTTGAAGAATGAGTGAAAAATCTTGAATGAGATGATACTGTCTTGATTGTTTTAAAGATATGCGCTATTTCTAACCTTAAGTAAACGGGGAAATCAGAATTTAAGACTTGCTTTGCCACAAGTTGGCACTAGCCAAATTACTAAAAACAAGTTAGCATTTCCTTTAATTTCAGCATTGCAGAAACCGTTACATACTTTTACTCCAATGCCTCCACAATGTTAACCCTTTCTCGTCCAGCTCCAGACCAACCCAACAGCTCTGAAAGCTAACAGACTATAGTGCAAACTACTACTTATGCTTGTTCTGGTTCGGCTTGCTAGCACTGCTACTATAAACATGTTCGTGGAAGTGGTAATTTGAACTTTGATTTGATTTTAGCGGTGAAACCCTGGTTGATTTTTAAAATTCTCTTCATCCTCTCAAACTATCCCAACTGCCTCGATTTTTAGTTTATTAATTAATTTTGATTTGCCAGTAGTGCTTTTTAATTTCAAATTTATAGTGCAGTGGAACTGGTCAAAACCGTCGAAAAGCTTTACTCTAATAGTCGACTAAGCACTTTCCAATAGCAAGGTTCCAACTTTTAGCAAGTTCTCAAATTTTAAGCTTTGAATTATAATTCATGAAATCAGTCCAGAGCCATTGTAAAAAAAAAAAAAGAAGTTGGGGTGGGTATTACATAGGCAGGAAGTGTTCTGTTTGTTAACATGTTGACAGTTAAAACACTATGTTAAAGGTTTCTTGCTTAAGTCCCCCTTCCACCTGATTCCCGATTTTTCCTTATACTGTCCAACAGTTTTACGGAAGTTTATTCTCATTCCTGCTGTAGTGACACACAAAGTTAAAATTTGTTTGGGTGCTGTACAAATTTTACATGAACTTAGTTTTCTTAACTCTTGTTTTCAGTATCGTGGACCAACGTGGGACCCACCACCCACAGAGAAAATCCCCTTTTCCGTTCCTAAAGAAGACAAGGAATTAGATCTCGAAGTAGTGGAAGCCAATACAAAACGTGAGTGAACGGGAATAACATACAGCTTACCTCTAATAGAACCTTTAGAATTGTGTCACGCTTCACTTTTCTGACACACGTTCAATCTTGATGTCCCATACTTATAGCTCCATTCTTACTAACACTCTTGATTGGTCAACTGACTAGAGGTAACCACCTTCCATTATCAAGGTGCCACAAACTCAGTTCGTGGTTGTATATCCTAGCTTTTTGCTTCATTTTTTAGCCAGCGGATGTTGAGGAAAACTAAGTCCAAACTCGAAATTCAAGCTTTGTGAGGGTTTCCTGGAAACCCAAGTAATATGATCAATTCGTAGCTCAGTGGTCAAGTCCTTGGACTGCGAAAAACAAGAGGATACACAATCGAATGTCACACCTAAACTTACAGGACTTTAAATAGAAAAACCCAAATACACTACCTAAAAAATTCGACATTTCAAACGCACAATCTCAAAATAGCGAAATACAAGTCTGTTTCAACACAAATTGTCGACAGTTCTGAAGAAATGATAGTAAAATTTCGTTTGCGCCGCTATTTTATCTGTTTACGAGTGTGGCGTGCTACTAGGAAAATAACTTTTTTTTGTCCATGTTTACGTTTTGTACGCTTAGATTTCAAAGTAAAGGATATTTACCGTTCCAATATCCTTGCAAATTTTCTAGTTTTTCTGGAGTTGGAGGGGCATCTGAGAAGCCTAGAATACCTGGCTATTCAACACCACAGCCGAGAGAAAGCTGTGCTGATGAATATTCAGGGACCTTCAAACCCAAACATTCAGTTCCTGCTGAGAGGAGAGTTTAATAAGTTGCTGCGGGAGAAGTGGTGTACTGGCCTGCAAGTTACGGAGGCTGTGGCCTCGCGTCGTATGCAAACGAACGATAGCAGCAGACGAACGATCACGACGAAGTAAGCGGTGATGTGGTAGCCTGATGAAGACAGTTATTCTGAGCCCCTCCAACTCCAGAAAAACCAGACTGTCAAAAATTTGCAAGGATATTGGAACAGTATTTCCTTTACTTTGAAATATCCTTTACTTTGAAATATCCTTTACTTTGATATCCTTTACTTTACTGCTAGAGTACAAAACGTAAACATGGATTTGAATTTTCAAAGTAAGCGATGTGACATTTTTTAACTTTTCTTGTACCTGAAGAAGACTGTAGGACGAAACTTTATCATCATTTCTTCAAGACTGTCGAAAATTTGTGTCTATATAGACTTGTATTTCGCAATTATCTTCGTAAATACCTTCTACCACCAGACTGTCGAAAATTTGCAAGGATATTGGAACGGTAAATATCCTTTACTTTGAAATATCCTTTACTTTGATATCCTTTACTTTACTTCTAGAGTACAAATCGTAAACATGGATTTGAATTTTCAAAGCAAGCGATGTGACATTTTTAAACATTTCTTGTACCTGAAGAAGACTGTAGGACGAAATTTTACCATCATTTCTTCAAGACTGTCGAAAATGTGTGTCTAAATAGACTTGTATTTCGCAATTACCTTCGTAAATACTTTCTACCCTTCTTATGCAGTCGAGCCATCATCTTCGTTTTAAACTTTTGCAATTTAAAATTTTGAATTTTAACATCGGATGGCAGTTAGTGACCACCAGGTCCTTGTCATTCCGGTTGCATTTACAACGAACTTACATAATTATTACATTATTATAATTTTGAGATTGTGCGTTTGAAATGTTGAAAATGTTTTAGGTAGTGAGTTCTGTGACTCTTAAAGTGAACAAAGGCATTTTGCTGTATTTAAAACATACGTACTGTAAATTGCCTATTAACAGCTCTGGTAAAACTTTGACCACCCCCCCCCCCCCCCCCCAAACACTTTAAGGTAAGAAATCGTTAAAAAAAATCATGTTTTTTCTGCACCAAAATTAACTAAACGCTTCATACAAAGAGCAAACTAAATAAACTAGTAAACTAATAAACATAATTCCTGAACAAATAAAAATAAAGGCATTGCGTTAATGCTAGACTGAACCCTGATCACTTATGTGAATGATCGACCGCAAAAACACAATTCCGCCATGGAGTTAGGCCTAAACATCCTCCCTGGACAGAAGAAAGATTTGAATTATAACTTTGTTACGACCCACCCCCTTCTTTTATCGAATTAATTTTTAACAGCCCATGGGCGTTTTAATAGGCGATTTACGGTATGTTGGTGGGAATCGTGGGATTAAACTCAATTTGTTGCCCATTGTCGTACAATTGAACCTTATTTGGCACAGCCTTATAAAGAGGTTTCACTGTATTGTAGCTGTTGTGTTGCCAGTGGTGTTCCATATTCTTACGTTTGAGTGCAATCTGTCCACCCACTGTCCTCAGCTGAGAAGGCTTGTCACCATAAGAATGTGTTGGGATCGACGCCAGGGTTTATTGCGGTGTTGTCCTTGTGATATTGTGTATTTGCTTGAATGTTCTGTCAGCTGCATCACAAGCAAAGGAAAAATTCTCCCCCATTCATACGAAATTCTATGTAGCATGGGTAGGGAAAGTTTCAAGCCAGTAGCATGCCCGGCATTGTGAGACTGGCTTGCCTGCTACCCATTCATGTATGAATAGCGCTATGGGTTGTTTTGCATGAACGTTTAGTGCAGCAATTTATTGGAACCTCAGTTACCTTTTACAGGGTTCGCACAAGCCTGGAAAAGGCTTGAAAAGGCTTGAAAAATGGCAAAGTGTTTTCCAGACTTGGAAAAGGCTTGAAGTTTGGCCTGTGACTTGAAAAGGCTTGAATTTTCGTATTTGTAGTAGCCACTACCGTATTTTTTACCACTCAGAAGTCGTGTTATGATGTCTTTATTGCCGTACAAGTGGTTTAAAATGTGCTCAAATATTGATGATCGTTAGTCAATAGCGCTCCCGCCATTTTAGTGGACTCCTAGCCGGCCATACACAAAGGGGGCGCGCTCACTAGTTCCTATGGAGACGGCCTTGACTCGCGTCGCGTGACGTCACTAGATGACTGGCCCCAACGCGTTCAAAAGTAAAGCGCCACGAATGAACCTATCTGAGCTTGCCATACTAAAGAAGGCACCAACGGCTTTTGAAACAGAACAGTTTATTCGAGGAATAAGCCTATGAAGGTTAAAATTAATTATGTGTGCATTGATGGCAGCAGGAGAAAAAGGGGATTTCCCCGAGATTCCAAGATTTCAGACCCTACAAGATTGCGGCCGAACGTGGTTACAATCCCTCAAACCAAGCACTATTTTCATCAAACAAAAGCAATTTCATGTCAGTTTTCACGACACCAGCAACAAAAATTCTAATTAAAGTAATAAAATGAGGTTATGATAACGCCTACTGCAAGATTTACTGCCTGCATAGGCCAATTTTGACTGAATATCAACATTGATCGTACATAGGGCTTTTAATTTTTTTTTTGTCATGGACAGCTGCCATTTTAGTTTATATTTTATTAGGCCTATATTATTGACAAAATATCTTAATTGTATCCAATTCTTCAATGACTGGCCATCGTGAACATATAAATAAAAATTACGGACTTAAGCAATACAGGTTTTCCCATGACGTTTTTTTTCTGATTTTTTCCTTGTGTGCAGTATGGCTGGTTTATTAACATTAAACGGATTATTCGAATCTTTGTTATCCGAGCTACCCTTGGCCCCAATTAGGTACCAGTCATTATATGTTGCTTGGGGGGGGGGGGCGCAACACTTTTATAACCAGACTGGAAGGCTGGGGGGGCCATACTTGAAGTCTACTTCGTGTAGGGGAAGAAGTACATATTTCATAGTCTGTTTCACGAAGGGGAAACACATTTTTTAAACTTTTTTTTAAAGAAATGGGCACCCTCATTGAAGTTAAATCATAGACTAAGAAACTTTTTAGCCTATTGGATGTAGGACAGAACTTCAACGTTTTACTATTAGGTAAGCCTGTTTTATGCATACTTACAAATTTTGTTGATGCATATATTTTACGGGAATGGGGGGAAGGTGCTGACGTTTCTTTTTTACAGCAGCCAGATAGAGGGTCTGCATTTTTTTGGTATCGTCTAAGAAAAATGTCCCAACCCAAACCTCTTCCTCCTCCCCCACCCCCAAGGTTTTACTGCTAATTACTAGTAGTATTTTACATACTATGGGCCGTTAGGGTCCTAACTTGTATTAAAAAGTTACAAAATAGGCAGGGAAAAGTAAAAAAAAATGAGTTTGGAAAAGTATGAAAAAAGTATGGAAAATCGATTATGAAGATGTGTGCAAATCCTGCTTTTATGTCAACCCATTCTTGTGGCATTTAATTTGACACATATGAACACATAGACAACATCACTGAGCAAGAAGCACCCTTTCTGGCACAGGAAGTGTTTCAAGAATGTCTTCAGTAGAACTGAGAAAGAATGTCAGGTGGGGCCTGTGTATAAATCAAGTCGAAAGCACCTATCAAAATTGTCTTTGGTCAAAACTGTCTTAATCCACCGGATGACTACACTCCATTGTCCGTCGCTCTATCACAGGTAGTGTAAGGCTTTACGTAGCTTTGACTAACACAACGTCTGTGAGCCGTCATCAGCTGCAGTCTGATCCTGTCTCCAACCATGACTCGGTCGCTAGTGATACTGCTTACTTCATGATTTATTGTAAAATTACAGAAGGAACAGTTACTTTAGCTTTGGTAAGGCGTATTGGTGACTCGTACACTGCCGTTTCCCATGTGTAAATAAATTTTGACTACCCAAGCTCTCGATGGTCTTGATCACGTTGGTAGAGCCTTTAAATCTAACAACTAAGTCCGGGCCGATCAGTTTTTTTCCGTTTGAGCCGAATCAGTAAACAAAACTAACCAAATCCTGATCCCGATTACCGATCCCAGTTCCCAATTACCTGAAAGCTGTAATACTAAAGTATGTCTTCATGAAAAAATTACTATTGAAATCATTCCATAAATAAAACATAGGCTAATGCACATGAGTATTTTTTTAAATATATTGGTTTAAAACAATACTACATACGCAAAAATTATTTTAAAACACAAAACCCCCAGTAAGAGACAGTTACTTGGAAAGCTGGCAAAAAATCCTGCAAAATGGTGTATTCAAACGTCAAAATCAGTTGACGAGAAGTGAAAATATATTTGATTTGGTATGCTGCTGATTTATCTGGGTTTTATTTACCGAACCCGATTTCTACCGATACTACAAATATTGGTAAAGATCGGGTTCAGTAATTGTGATCAGCTCAGCCATACGCAACACTAAATACGATATTTCCTTTTCCAAAATTCCAAAAGCAAACCATGTCTAATAAAAAAAACATACGTTTATTATCATTCTTAACATATTTTCTAGGTGTTGCATTAGCTATGGGAGCTTTTCTTCTTGTTCTCCTTATTGCGTTGGGTGTTTACTTATGGCGACTTGACTGGAAAGATAAACAGTATCGCTATGAAGAGGGACTGGAAAACATGGATTCACCATCATTTCAAGGAAAAAAGAGTAAACTTCTGGATGGAAATGTTAAAGGTAGGAATAAGTAGTGATCGTTTGTTTAGTGAGACTTTCGTAGAATTTTGCAAAACATAAAGATTATTCTCAATGCGTACATGTGTTGTATTAACCCTTTAAGGACTGCGTGCGCGCTAAGAACTTATAACTGACTTGTAGAAAAAAAATCGCAGCTTCTCACCCAGTTAAGGTAAGGGAATGAAACCTGTGTCATTTTTATCCTTAATGATCTGGCTTTCATATCCCAGTTTAAATTTTACTGTAATTGGCTGGAAGTTTTCGATATGACTTGTAGAAGAGCTGTAAACAATGATTATACAGCGGGCGCACCCGTTCATGAAGGGTTAATGTCATAATCACCAGCAATTGAAGCGTTATCTTTAAAACACTCGTTAATTTTTGTACTGTGAAATGCCATTTCGTCAACAAAACTTGGAAAAAAATTCCGGAAAAAATTGCCGCTCACTTTCACAATTAAGACAACAGCTTTGTCCAGCGAATTTTCAATAACTTGAGCTGCTATCTTCTTCGGGCCTCAAGGATCTGGCAGGTCGACTTCATTGTCAGTAGGGAATAGGAACGAACGATCTTGGCCTGCAACACAAATACAGGAAGCAACGTTGCCAGCCAAATTCAAATGCACTAGTTCGTCGAACTGGAGCATTAAATGTAGAAAATCTGAGCTATATCCTTGAGCTATCAAAAATTCGCTGGACAAAGCTGTTGTCTTGATGTGAAAGTGTGCGGTAATTTTTTCCGGAATTGTTGAAGTGTTATATAATTATCAGCTGATATTAAAAAATAAAAATTATCTTTACTATAAGCCTAATCATTTTTTCACGGTTTCTTACCTGTAGCGGTCAGCTTTCAAAGGACCAACAACAGTCTTTACAACAATGAGCGAGGAAGTATACCAGAGACTGTACCTTTGAATCATCTTCCAAATTCCAACAACAGTGTTGACGATTCAGGTTAGCATTAGTATGTGTTCGTGTAACAAAGTATAGGCGTAGACTACAAAGCTTGTACAGAACGAGTGTTGTGTCTTTAGTTTGAAAGACAATGCATGCAAGATTTGAGTAGAACAGTATTAGGCGTTGATCTGTGACACTAATGGGAGTATTGTACTTGTAACCAAGTATGTTCTGTTTATTTTTAAAATTTTGTATGTGTGGCATGCAGGAACGATAATGTATTTTGTTGTTCCTTTATTTGTATACTGTGGAATATTTATTGGCAAGAGAATTTAGATGGTCGGAACTCAGAAAGGAATATTGATTGGTGTTTGCTGATCTATTCAGAACATAACACCTTCACAGGTGAAGATTTTTTGGTGAAAATTGTGTTAATGTTAACTAAGCGTTGGGTCTTCTATTACAGTTCAGTTTGCATTAGCACTGCATTTTTATGATAGATGTCTTGCATGAGTATGTTAAAAGTATCATAAAAAGATGTCACACAGATAATGTCTGTTATGAATAGTTACAGTAGAATTGTGCATGGAATGCCTCAAATTGTGTTGTAAATAGTTTTCCTAATCATCCACTCATCTCCTTTCTTCAAAAGTGATTGAATTTTTACTTTTGTTTGGGACAAAATATCATTAAAAAGATCACCAGTGATGATCTTTGTACCTAGAAATGCATGGTTGCAAAAATAAAACAGGTCACACAAATACAATTGTTTGGTTTGCAGGTGGGGTTGCAGATTTCGATCCCCAATAACCAGGCATTTTTTTTTTTACTTTTTTCAACTGGCCTCAAGCATGAAGAGCTTATGCACGTGACATAAAACAAAAGAAAGAAATATTTTGCCAATAATTTATTTATGCCATAACTTAGTTCACATTTCATAGTTTTTGCGAAATAACTTCTCGCAGATGCTTGGAAATTAATTAGTACCATTGAAAAGCTAGTTTCGAGCTGGTTAAATGGTATGAATTCTCGGATTGGTACCAAGAAAAACATAAAATGATTTAAAACATCCACATGTGTCTGTGAGCCATATATTTAAGTCTGTATGGCTTTAATACCTATTTGATGCAGACATACGTAAACCAGTTAGATTCAATCGGACACTATGAAACTGATTATGTTCAGGCTATGAACAAAACAGTGCAGAAAACAGGCAAAAGCAAATTTTGCCAAATTTTTCCCAACAACAAAATTATTACATTCCCCAGTCAATAACTGACATATTTTGAACCTATTTATCCTTGGCCACATACTACTAACGATCAGGACTTTACTGTGTAGACTTGACACAAAGTTGTTTGTGTCAGAACTGTATTTTCATTGTGCTTAGAATTTTTTCCTTTTTTTAAATTCTACGTTCCGAGACTTTTAAACATTAAAAAAAGGCTTAAAAGCAAGCAGATTTCTCGGTGAAACATGAAAAGTTAACTCACCTAACTTCGTTTATGAAGCTATGAGTCCTAGCTTAAAGACAAACTGCGATAAACTGTGTGAGTTGACTTTTTATACAGTTACTGAAGAAAGCAATCACCTGTAACTTGGTCGTGTCAGAGGGTAATAATTAAATGACTATGTTCATTCCGTCAATTTGCTGACTGACTTGTTAAGTTTGTTGGTTTTAAGTTTGGTTAAGTTCGCTATGTTACTATTCAAGACTTTTCTTCTACGTCCTAAGATGTGTTCAAGGAGTCTGGAGACTTTGGTCCCAAGCAAGTAATTAGCGTATACTTGAACAATTTCTATTGTCTACAAGATATACAAGACCAAAGACGTTCACCTCAGTCTGAAATTGTCAACTACCGCAGGAATGAATAAATGCTAAAACCGAAGATGCATAAATTTGTTAAGTAACTTACTACTTTTACGTGGATGAACTTAGTCCAATAAGCCAAGCATTAAGTACAGTAAACCCTGAATTAGTCCCTCCTGTCTAATATATCAAGTAAGGTTCAGAATTAAGCCGGTTCTTCTACATGAAGCACTCTTGCTCCAGATGACGCAAGGCTTAAATACCCAGTGCAGAAAGAGAACCAAAATTATAAAAATGTGAAAATCTGGATTAAATTGCACAACTTCCAACACATCATTCAGCGTATAGGGTTGTCAACCAGGGCCAAGACTCGAGATACACAAGTGTGCTGATCTTTTTTTGCTTTATAAGGTATCCGGGTGTAGAATGAAATATAAAGTTCTCGGGAGAATGAAATTTTCGTGGGGAATGTAATATGTTATGGAGCCAGGGTTATTACTAATGGAACTGTTCCGCTCTATCCATTAATGCTATAGAAGCCATAACTTTGTGTTCCGTTTTCCTTTATGTTGATGTTTGAAAAAATTTAGCAAATGTACTTATTTTCTAGTGTAATTACTTATATCTGTGATAAATGGTCCCGTTTTCATCATGTTTAGAATGCTTGAATGTTTTGTAATAGTAAGTTGAAGTTAATTGTTGTAATGTCTACTTAGTTTTTAAAAATAAATTGATGATTTTTGTACTCAGTTTTTTAATGCCTCATGTTTTCGGACAAAAGGTAAGATATGTTAACCCATGCTATCAACCAGTGTTTGAGTCTCTAAGGAGAACCTAAACTCATTTGAGAGGAAAAGAGGTCATAGGGTAAAACAAGTTTAACCTACAATACTTTTTATAATAATCCATTCACATTATCTTGGAAAAACATTGATTGTTGTACAAGATTATACAATACAGCTATGCTAGAGATGAGAAGCTCTATCTATAGAAGGTGCACTCCTTCCCTTCAGTCGACATGCTGCAAGCCTTGAATGTAATTTACTTCCAAAAGCCAAAACATCTCCATGTCTGACTCCTCCAATTAAATGCAAAGGACGTAAATTCTAACTTTTACAATAAAAAAAATTGGCACAACAAACTGTGTGAACTTTGCCTTCCTAGAGAGTGTGTCCCACGTGGTGAACAAGATCCTTAGTAAAGGTATCGCTGCATTAAACCTCAACAGTGAAATTCAAGCTGAATAGCTATCTTCCTTCCACGGACCTTAGCTCAACTTAAGGGAAGAAACTAATTGATCCCCAACACCTTCCTGGCGCTTCAAAGGCCCTAAATTTCCTTCTAATGTATTCATCATTCTAAACAAAATTTGCCACTGATTTTAAAAAAATATTTCTTCTGTGTAATATTGATATTGTGTCCATGAGAAAATTCAAATTCCGATCGAATAAGCAGGGAGCAACTTCTGGGCATGTAGGTTCAAGTTTGATGCCATTATATCAACTCACAATAATGACGCAGAATTTGTCTTTATTCAAGGTCCTATTTTTGTCTCTAAGGTTGACAAAATTATTATAAAATTTCTAAATTTTCTAATCCATATTTATAATATCAGGGTTCGCACAGGGTGCTTACAGTGCTTACAAGTCCTTATTTTAATTTTAGCATTGGTAAGGACCTTACAAGTGCTTACGTGGTCCAAATATGGTCCAAAGGTCCTTGAAAGTGCTTATTTTGGGCCTGAAAATACGACTTGTCTCTTATAAATGTAATTTAATTTGCAACAGTAAAACTCAACTTTTAGTGCTACATTTAAAGAAAAATTTAAGGTTAGTGTACAGTACATTTGATTATTATTTAAAGTTTAAAACATTTATTTAAAAAAATCTTACCTACCTAACCTAAGTTATCTTCAAGCCATTACTGAAATCGTAACCTTTTAGGCACTATTGTTACTGAAAGGTGCTTACAAATGGTCATTATAAAGTGCTTCTAAGTCCTTAAAAGTGCTTATAAAGAATTTCTTTTATGTGTACGAACCCTGTTTATTCATCTTCATGTGCTAAAAGTAAAACCAACGAATCGGGAACCCTTTCAATGTCTTAAGTCTGCTATAATTTATTTTTTCTTTTTCCCTTTTTTTTTACCAACTCATTCTTTTTAATTATAATTTTGTACTACTTTTAGAGTAGGAGGATCTCACATTTTGTGTGAATTATTGTGTATGTATGTGCGTGTGAGTGTGTA
This sequence comes from Lithobius niger, assembly GCA_023313725.1. Taxonomy (NCBI): domain Eukaryota; kingdom Metazoa; phylum Arthropoda; class Chilopoda; order Lithobiomorpha; family Lithobiidae; genus Lithobius; species Lithobius niger. The sequence goes on along the minus strand of JAHWFP010022290.1, from coordinate 101,381 downwards.
TATGGCCGTGCATTTGTAATTGTGTTTGACAGGTGTAATGCAAGTTACGTGAAAACGTCAAGGTAAGAATGCATGTGTAACTACTTAAAACATGGTTCAATTTTTAAAAAGTAACAAACTTGACAATGTTTCTCACACAATGCTTATTGGGAATCAATTTGAGTTGGCAGTTTGCATGTAATGGCTAGGCATAGTAAGTAAATTACTATACTTTGCTAACATTATGTTTAAGCTCTTGTGTATGTCATTTTTTAATTAAAAATAATGAAAACATTGACAAAAACAATTTTAACTCTGGTAATAGCTTTTGTTAACAATTCTAACTTTTTTGCTATTTTTTTAAATTCTGAAGTTGTAACCTCAAGTAGCGATTTTACAACCTATTTCCATCCATATGGTCATTAGCAAACTCTTTTCTGATCAAGTTGTAACACTCCCACTTTTGAGAAGCTCTCGTTGATATCAAACGGGTTTCCAAAATAATAACACTAATAATACTTGTATTGAGTATTTTTCAATTCTCCCTCCGTTAAACGGCAGTGGGATAAATTAATTCCAGCAATGCATGTTGCCCTGCATGATTCGAGCACTAATATAAAATTTAACCAAAACTAGCTTTTGCATGCAGCTAACTCACACTAGCCCTTTCTTCTTTTACTACCCTATAGCTGAAGATGATGATTCAAGCATTATCAAACGCACTCCTTCTCAAGAACTAGAATGGGATCCGGGTGCTGATAATACTGATCTTTTAGGGGTGAGTAGTATCCTAACATAGTGAAATATATTTAAAGGTGTGAGGGCGAAGGCACCATTGAAGGGCAGGTCTTCACTTAAGCATAAATTCGAACGAACCAAAATGGCAATGAGCTTGAGCAGAATTCAGCTAGTCAGGACATATCTTCTAGGTGAGCATCTAACTTTATCATCAATGTCAGTAAATATCGGTTGCTTGGGTGGGAGTTAGGAACATGTAACCTGTTGGTTGGGAGAGAAAGCGTTTTATCTTGTGTGATTTGTGCGAAATGGTGGGAAGCGGAAAACATTGGCAAACTTGCTAAACAATGGTTGGTTGTATGTGTACGATTGGTTCATGCGGGCTAAAATGTATATAAGTCATTACTCATTAGTATTATATTTACTTTCCCGTGGCTTGGTAAGTGAACATGTCCTAAAGCTATTATGTGCTCCACGGACAAAGTCTTTCTACGTTATTGACTTCGTAATCACACATAGTCCAAAGAAAACAGAAGAATGCTACAATTTCAGCTTTGATTTTTTTTTAATTAATTTCTTTGAGCCTTAAGTCAACCAAAGCAATTGAATTCTTATGTGGCTGAACCGGCTCATTTTTGAACATTACCAGCCTTTTTGAAGAAATATCTGGTAAAGGGAGGGGTAAACCCAGGGATTCGCACCGAGAAACCTCAGCCAGAATAAGTTCCTACAGTTGCTGAAAGGGCATGATGGGCTCTCGTGCTATCCTGGCAGGCAGTCATGGCGGGGACATTGCCAAAGTCCCCTTTATTTATTTATTTAACAAAGACGCAGATTGTCAGTTTCCTAGAAATGAGACAATATGAATAGTAACAGGGAAAGGAACAAAAGGGGACTGATTCCGGTCATAGTAAATAACCTTGCCCAACGCCGTTCACCAAAAATGGGCGACAACTCACAGCCAACAGACACGAGTAATTTTTTTTTTTTAGTGCGAGAGAATGCGAAGAGTGTATCACTAGGCACACAGTCATTCCTATAAATTCTTGGTTAAAGTGGAGTTTCGATTAGTTACCACAAGCAGAGTCGGACTGGGTAGGAAAGGGCGCCTGTGCCATTTATCGAAATAACTGGGGAGGGGCACCATTCGTTTTACAGGAAACTTCAAGTAATGGTGCCTCCAACCGTCAAGGGGTTTGGAGAAGCGCTCTAATCTCCCCAGAAGCAAAGTCCGGGGGTCGAGCTCAAGAAGCTTTACTTATTTTCATATTCTGTCGTCATTTCTGGCTTCGGAATGCATTCTTCAACACACATTTTATATTTCAAGTAATGCTAGTTTTTGCAAATTTTGGAGTGGGTTGGGGAGAGGGGAGTGAGTTTAAAAAAATGCATTGAAAACGTAAGTAAAGGGTGGGAGAAGTGAGAAGGGAATTATTGCCCGAAAGGAAAGGTTATCAGCGCACAGGGAATCCAAAATAATTCATATTTCTTGGCAGAGAGGAGAAAAAAATAGACTGTACCAAAGGGGCGCCGAAAGGATGGCAGCCTAAGGGTGTCTGTGCCATTGGCACAATGGCACTATGGCCAGTCCGACTGACCACAAGGCACACAGTTAGTCGTCGTAATTAAGTTTCAATTCATTACCAAAACACTCATCGAGCCGGATCTTGAAAATTAGGACATTAGGGGCGCAGACAGTATTTTCTGGTAGGCTATTCCATAAACTAATCATCCCAAAGGAAAATGAATTACGAACGGCATTGTAATGGATGTTAGGCACACATAATTTGTGGAAGGATCTCCTTGTGTTGGAAGCTGCCTTGTTGACAAAAAAAAACGAGTTAGGCACATTGGGAATGAACCCATGGAGAATCTTGAACATGTGAATAAGGCTTCCTCGCTGTCTTCTTTCCAGGGGTTCGACCACATCTGCAAGCCTCTAGCAACCAGGCTAAGCTTTCACCGCTCAGCCACGATGACCGCAGGAGGACAGTGCTCACAAGGAGGAAAGAACATGAATTGTCTAGCATTTCTTATTTTGTGATGCGGATATTTTTAATTTGAGAAATTTTACTTGTTCAAAAGTTAAAAACACTGCATTTCCGGGAGTGAAAATTTCTAGATACAATTTGACGTGTCTCAGAAAATCTCCGTTTACTCATTGATATTCTGGAAAAGAGAACATTCTGGACATATTTAATGGGGGTTACAAGCAAAACCAGTGGGCCTAGCAGAATGACCACAATTTTTACACCAGTAATGTACAGAAATAAACAGTGAAACTTATTCCACTGGGAATGGGCTCGATCATCTCCAGGGTGAGTTTGAGTCACCACTTATGCAGTCCCCCAAAAAACTACACACGGAGGTTTAGTAACTGGAGTCAAATAGAACATGGACATAAGTAGGAGAATCACACACTACCCACCAAGAAGGCAGAACTTCTCAGTTCACAGTTCTATCTGGTGGTTAGTGTGTCATTCTCGTACGTATGTCTTTTCAAAACCACTGTTATTGCCGTTTTCCGGTTTTTCTTAGGACTTGAAATAAATAAAATAACGATTGTTAAGTTGAAATTTTAAATGAAAGAAGAAACTGGTTCAGACCAATATTCGGTTAAATTTGCAAATCGACAATGAAGGAGCAGTAACCACACCAGTTGGAAGATAATTCACACTTTAATAAAAAAAATAGTGTGTTTTCAGCTGTCACAATGAACTAAATTGATGGTAAGCTTACAAACATTGCTTTGAGTTACAACAATCACCCCTCAAGCAGAAAAAGGCTTTGGACTCGATAGCGGTTTGATTATGCAAGATGTTGTATGTCAGGAATAGGCTTGCCTAAGATGACATTGCTAGTGACTCAATCTTCAGAATATTTAAGCACTCCTGATAGTAAATAACCAACCCCGGAGAGACGTTTTGTGAGGTACTGCTGAACGGCTACAATTTGTTCATTATCATCCAGTAAGTAGGGCAACCACACTGAACTGGCATATTCAAGTAACGACCGAACATACGTCTTAAATGCTAAAGCCAGGGTTCAGATAGCTGTTGGTATAAAAGCATGTCTAACCATGACCCCTTAACTACTGGTGGCAGTGGTATGAAAACCATCTTTCCATATCCTCATGATGAGCAACAGAATCAGTGAAGGACAACTTAATTTTATTAAGCAAAATAGTAAACCCAACAAAAGAAATTTTGTTTCAGCAAGTTAAGTACAATTTTTACTTCCATTTGAAAATACTTCCCTTAAGATATTGGCTTTAGTTATTAAGCTTCATGCTCAAACCTTAATTTAATTCAAGAAGCTTTATCAGTTCGCCATTCAGGTGGTGTCCCTGCTCACTGCCCAGCAGGCACTGCCGCCTGTCCCTAACAATTGTTTTGAGCACCGACTGAGTTGGTCAGGTGCTTATGCTCTCGCTAAATTATGGCGAATCTACAAACAATTAGAAATGTTCTCAAAACTAATTTGGTAGTGTGCTATCACCAGAAAAAAAAAACAAAGAGAAACTTGCTGCATATCATTAAGTGCAGAGCCTGTGATTTTAAGGCCAATCCCTGTGATATTTGCCTCCTGCATACTAAGGTGGAAATTGGTGAAATATTACGGACATGGTATAAGTCCGATCAGCAAAAGGTCTTTGTGGCCAGACTCAATGAAGGTTCTGCTTTGTCAGACTCTTGTTCCACTTCATTAGAACACAGACTTATTCCCAAAGAATTAGGTAGCAACCCTTCAGTCGTTTTATTACACGCAGACCCTAATCTTAACTTGACTGCCCAAGTCGGTGCCCATTGTCTCTGTCTCTGGCCCTCCCAACATACATGTAGATGTCGAAAATTTATTAGTGTAGCTGTGGGTGCTTTATGTGGCACCTTCACGTTAGAAGTACGGTCGCTAAGGTCGACATTTTGAGAGGGATGTGTCACACCAACGAACGCAAGTTGGTTCGTTCCAAAATGGCGGATGCTTGTCACAGGGACGTAACCCTCGCCACATGCACGGCCCGATCGCCCCCGTTTTCGGGCCTGGGCACAGTAGGCCTCCTGTGAAGCCTTCTACGTCGGCAGCTTCATGACCTGTTCTCTGGGACATCCCTTCAACTATATCATTCCGTGCTAACTTAAAAAGCTGGTCTGCTACTTGTCATTTTGTTGGCCGTTTCATCGCCACTTAGCCCTGTCGCCAGGGATGACGTCATTATCATCGCTAAATAAACAATTGCCACGGCCCATCGAGATTCTCTCTGAACCTTCGATCCCGCCTATGTGAGAGTTGGGAAAAAAATTTTCAATTTCAAAAGACACGAGGATTTCGTCTTCTTCCAGCTTGATGTTCTTTATCTCACACAGCAAATTTTTCATCTTATGTTACGTTTGAGAAACGAGCAAGGGAGTTTAGAAGAGAGTGAAGCAACACATGGCTGACACCAAGGGTGAAGTTGGAACGAATGACATTGCAGTCCACCACATGGAAACACATCATAGGATAAACTGGGAAGGCACAATGACTCTCATCAAGTCAAACCCGAGCATGGGTATACCTCTAAGGAGCATGGAGTCCCTGGTTCTTCAACACCACATCCGAGAGAAGATCCTCCTGATGAATATCCAGGTACCTTCCAATCCTGGTATTCAATACTTGCTGAGAGGCGAGTTTAACAAGGTACTGTGGGGAAAAATGGAGTGCAGGCTTTACAAGATGTGGAGGCTACGACCAACCTGAAAAATGGAGTGCATGTCTTACAAGTAGTGGAGGCTACGACTAACCTCAAAATCGAATAGCCGAAGAACGAAAAAAGCGTTACGTGTTGTAGCAGCCTGATGAAGACAGTCGAACTGAGTCCCTCCAATCCCAGTTAATCCGCACCGTCAAAAATCTGCGAAGATATTGTGTCAACGAATATCCCTTTCCGTTGCAATTATGCGTAACTAGTGTAAACAATGAACCGGAATTTTCAAAGTAAGCGGTAGGACGTTTTTGAAAAAAACGACCAAAAAGAAATCCAGTAACAAAGGAGGCTTGAGCCTGGTGGCAAACGTGGCTCTCTTGATGATCGCTTGTTAAGTGATGGCCTCACAAAAGACCAATTCTTACGTAGCGAGGTGACTAACGAGGAATTTAGCCAGAGTGATTCTGACCTGATCTCGTCAGTTTTGGAATCTGCCTGTGTGCCAGTGGCTTTGTCAAAGATAGATGCTTTCAATCAACTTCAAGCAAGCATGAAAGGCTTATGATAGAAGGGTTGGGGGTCTACAATTTTGGCTTCTAGAGTCACGAATGGAAGAGAAAGTGGAAAGAATGGAAGGGTCTGTTGCCACTCAGAGAATCTGCTCCAATGGGAGCCGCCATTCCCTCAGCCATCAGCCTTAGACAGTCGCCGAATCTGAGACTGCATCCCAATGATGATTGGAAAGGATGGAGGCGCGATGTCATGCCCATCTCCAATTTTGTAATTTTAGGACACCAAGTGCATTTTTGAAGGGGAAAGTCATTTACGAAACATGGAGGACGTGGATTTGTTGCCTTGTATTTCGAGATGGCTACTACCAATTCCATTTCTGTAGCGTTTCGGACCAGATCAAGCATCATGGGAGATCGTTTGATTCCTACGAGAGTCCGACCAAGGCAGGAATTCAGCCAAAATATTGTGGAATCATTGAAGTCAAACCCCATCCTTTATAGGGATCTGGTTAGGTTGGTTGCTTATGCAGCTGCTAGTGCTTCATAACCAGCAAAAATCCCGGAAGCAATTCAGCCAGCACTAATTGGTGGCCATCAGCACCTGCCAGTTGCCATTTCCAAGGCTCAATTCGTCGGCCCTCTATGGTTTCAAGCCACGACAATGGGATTCAAGATGACGGCCACCAAACGTTTGCGAAGGATCGCTAGTCATCAAATTACAGATAGCCACCGCCTGTCAACACACGTAGCCAACCACCAACTGATGTAAGACCCTCCCACTTTGATCCAAATTTTCGGATTCCAAAGCATTCAAGTTATCAATCACTCCCCTATGGTGAACAAAGCAAGCAAAGCTACTCAAGCCCATCACTAAATAGGTTTTCAAGTCAGTATTCCGGCAACCGATCTCCAAATCTAGGATGGAGATCACCCTTTAGGAATTAACAGCCACCCTTTCGAGGACAGTCTCTAAATCAAGGATAGCCTCTGAATCATGGCCAGTCGTCAAATCGCTGGGTCACCTAAATCGAGGTCGGTCGCCCAATCGAGGTAAGTCGCTTAAGGATAGGCTCCTAATCGGGGAAAGCACCTAACCAAGACCGGTTCCTAATCTAAGGATTTCATTCGCCAAATTGAGGCCAATCACCAGCTCAGGGACTTAACAGACAAAGTCAAGCCACCTACGAAGAAGGACGGGCCTCAAAACAAACCGAAAGTGACCTACGTTGGCAAATCCTGCAATCAGATGCCCTTTAGGGAACCTCAACTATCATTGGGACCTTGAAGAGAAGAGCAGAGGGAGCATCAAACAGGGTTCCAAAGGGAGAGTAGGACGTGGCGGAGGACAAGGCAGAACGGATTCCGTGTCCCAGGTTGGCGAAACGTCACCAAAAATGCATTCAGTGTTGTGAATTGTCAGCACCTTTCTCAAGGCTGCCGGCCCTTACTGTCGACCCTCCAGTAAGCTATGTGGCCAGGGTGAAGACCCGCTGTTGGCAAAAGAGGTTGCAAAATCTCTTGATTGTCTCCATTACCCGTGGGGGGCCTAGAGATTCTGCAGTCCGACCAGATCCTAAAAAAGAGTGGAGGAACCAGGCTAATCTTCAACCTGAGATACTTCAATAGTGGTTTTCACAACCAACCCTTCAAGATACAGATGCTGGCAACAGTAACAGAAGCCTTAAGAGTAGGAGAATTTACCACCTGGAAAGCGCGTACCTCCACGTCCCTCTCCATCCGGTGTTTTTTAATCTGTTCCAATTCATGTGCAGGGGGATCGTTTACCATTTCGAGGTTCTGTCCTTCAGTTTCTATGCTGCACCCACGTACTGAGGCCGATATTACGACTTACTTCACTACCACAAGATAAGAACTGCCACACATATTTAGACAGCTGACTCTTGAGGAACATAAAGGACCCTAAAGGACATGCACTTCTGTCTAAACGTCTGCAGTACCTGGGCCTTGGCATCAACCAGGAGTAGTCTCGTTGCTCCCCAGCACAGTGGTTCTCATGCCAGGGACTTCGAACTGATCTCGTTCTCCATCTGACCATCGGAAGATAGGATCCAGAAACTCCAGACGACGATTCAAGAGCTTTGGGAAGCAAAAAAGATTTCTGCTAGAGATCTGTGCCAACTGATCGGACAGTTAGATTCTGTGGCGAGCCTGGTGCCACTGAGGGCATTGAGGATCAATCCAACCCATTGGTTTCACAAAGAAGCCTGTGGGGCATTAGAGATGCTGCAAGGACCAAATATCTCTCCACCTTCCTCCGAGGGAGACCCTGGAATGATGGTTCCATCCTCAGTTTTCCTTGGAAGGAGTGTCAATCCATCCAGGAATGCCGGATGCTACCCTTTTTACAGATGCTTCAACTGGCAGATGGGGCAATCACATGGGAACCTTGACTTAATCAGGAATATGGTCCCATCAAGAGGAGGATCTTCACATACATGTGCTAGAATTGAGAGCCACTTTCAAAGTCATCCGTACCTGGTCATCCAAGTTGAAGGGGAAAACGGTCATGGTGATGTGAGACAAGCATCTGCAGTTGTATATATTCACTGGAAAGGGGGCATGAAGTCCCGGGCTCTTCAGGCTGAGCTTACTTCAGTCTTCAACCTGTGCTATGTACTAGAGATCTCCCTTCAGCCACGTCATGTCGCCTGGAAACTAAATGTTCTGGCAGACAAGCTATTGATCAGGAGCAAGATACCAACCACGGAATGGCGCCTATGCCACTCCATTTGTAGGATGTTGTTACAGATATGGGAAATGCCAACATTCTGCCAGCAATGAGAACAGGCAGCTTCACAGCTTCAAAACTACGGGTCACACTACCCGGTCGATCAGGCATGGGTAACAGACAGCCGCAGCATATCCTGGACGTGGATGTGGGCCTACCTCTTCCCGCCTATCTCTCTGCTCGACAAGATCAAACTCACTCAGGGGTCGTTCATTCTGGTAGTAAGTGGTCCGTTGGTTCGTAGACATCATGGAGCTGTCCAAGGAGTACCCAATTCCGCTTCCTCTCAGGAACGATCTTCACGCTTCGCATAAAGGCTCTAAGTGCAACCCTTTTGTCACCAGAATTCTCCCCGCATATCGCATAAGGATTCTGAACTCTCACTGCAAGTTGACGCTGATGGTTTAGGAACAAAAGTGGAAGAATTGGTTTGAGTGGTGTGAGAAGGAGCAGTTGAACCCATCTGATCCTGGGGAACATCCAGTGGCAAGGTTCCACCATGGTCATCAAAGGGTACCACTCTGCCACAATTTTAATTTTAGCCCTTTCAGGAGATTCAGAAGTTATGAACAGCACAGCTATTTCTCATTGGTTCAAGGGTCCAAAGTCCAATGACACAAAGATTCTTCCTTAACCCAAGGCTCCTTATGAACCACTTCACAAGGCGCCTGTTATGCTCCTCTTGCAGAAGACAATTCTTCCTGTTAGCTCTTGCAACCGCTGCTAGGCAAGGGGAGAGCGCAGCTTTCGACAAAGCTTCTCAAACCGCACAGGATGAATAAGGATCGAGGTACAAAAGATGAAGAAGCAAGCGATCTTAACCGAAACCACTTGGACACCCAATATTTTTCAGATTCCGAAGGTAGCGAGCGGTTGAACCCTCAGAGAAGCATTATCACCCACAGTTACCAACCAGTGGATCAGTTGGGTCATCTGCAGGGTGTATGAGGATGCTCCTGATGACAACAAACTGCCTCGGCTCGGGCACATAAGCTAATGGCTCTTTTGGCTTCCTGGGCTTTTGCCGCGGGGAATCCTTTGGAGAACTCTTGCTCACATGTTCCAAGAAGTATTGGACCTTTGTTAGCCATTACTGCGCGATGTACGGGTGGCTGATAGCAGGACACAAGAATCATGCCGTATTGTAACTGGTAGTCGTTTCTCAGGACTATGAGATGGCTGGCCAGCGTAATGTCCTATGGAATTTTGTATTGGTTTGGCTTGACATGAGAGAAACTTTTAATTGCAAGCAATACGCTCGGGTTCGACATGCCCATCTCCGCATTGGACAAAATCAGCATAAACAAGGGTAAGTGTTTTATGAGAATTAAAAACGAAATTTTAAGTGAGTTTTTACTTATCCTAAAATACTAACCTTTATCGAACCGATCTGCCTCCCCACTGGTCGAACCTGGAAAGAGCCTAATAAAAATTGACCGGAGATGAATGATACGTCTGCACAATCCTATTCACCATCTAGCGGAAGAGAGTGTAGTTGCATAGCATTATAATTTGGGGTTGTTAGGAAAGAGTTGCTAATTTCAACAAATTAGCATAAGAAAGGTAAGTATTTTAGGATAAGTAAAAACTAATTTAAAGTTACAAATTTCGTGTTTCCCGAGATTACAAAATACCTGGCAACAGAGTATGTATTTAGAGGTTTCATATACTTTCGTATATTTTTGGTAACATGAGCTCTGGTAGCAGAATTTGCAAATTTGTCTTAAACTTCATCTACCAGCGTAAGGCTGATAGTTGGAAATAAATTTAAGAATTACATACAGTATGTAACAATTCGTTCTTTTTTGGGCCGCAATTCTTGCAAAACTTTTAAATCGTTCTTCTGAAGGGCTAGCTGACAATTTGTTCAGTTCAGAAACTGTTTTGTTTGGCCATCAACCCCTCGCTTTCAATTATCACGTCATCATTTTTGGTATATTGCAACTCATTTGTCAGTGTAGCTAATCACAAAAATTTGTTTAACTTTTTACTAGGCATTAACACTTCTTGTGTCACGTTCTTTTGTATTCATGGTAACAAAACATTGCCAAAGATCAGTGTTGAGCACTGTTTATTAGGTTTGCAGAATAGACTAGTGTTGTGGGTCACTGGCACTACTGGGGCAACCTTTACTGTTGTACCACGAAATTTCAATTTTGTGTTTGATGTATTGTCATCTCCGCGGCCTCATCGTTGCTGATTCATGAATTCCCCTTCCAGTCCCTAGATGGCGTTGAAGTAGCCTTGTTTACGCCTGGAAGTACAAGAAAAAGTGCGCCTATGGGATCCACAAGCGAAGTCGCCTTACTGTAAAACAGTTGTGTGCGTAAATACAGATGTAGGCTTAGATCGTCTTTGACTTTAAAGACTTTCATTGACTTCGGCTAGTTTATTTTTAAGTGTGTGCGTGTGCACTATCGTAAGTTTTCTCTGACAAGACTACAACGTCACAAATACTAATTGCATTATACACTGCAGGGAACCAACACAGGTAGACAACAGTGACAATACTTTTTGTGCCAAAATATGTGAACACTTTATACCACTGACACTTTATGATTTGTTTTACAACTTTGTAATTATGTAGTAGAAATGTATGGCAAAGAGATGACATGAATTGCATTTAACAGCCACGAGTTATTATAGTCTTCTACCTGTTGTACAGTTAAGGTACTTCGTCGTAAGCATTTATTGTTGGAAGAATCTTGGTGATTTTAATAAGTGCCGCCACTAAAACAAATGAATCGTAAATTAATTTTGTCTACTGAAATATTACAGGTGATTAACTGTGATATCCTGTGCCAATTGTTGAGCATTTGCATCTCACACCCTTGAGGGCTTGGGTAGAGTGCAAGGCCGCTAAAATTAATTAAACGGTTCTCGGGAGCGCACGCGTGGGTTTTTTCTTAATGCATGAAACGTTTTTTTTTATGACATTGTTTAAAAAAATAAATTCCGATCACGCATCAGCAGTTTCACCAAACATTTTCTGAAGCCGATGACCACATCAGCTCGCTGCTCCATTCATATGATCGCCTCGAAACGAACTTAAGGGTTGTTCAGTGGCATGTCACAACTAAAAACTTTGATCTAAAGAATGACTTTTATCAAATATGCAACTGTTGCACGCTGATCCTTGCATTAAAACATATATATTGTAGTCCACAACAAAATATAAGCTGCTGATTTCGTTTTGTTTGGTAAGAAAAAGGCCATCCCCCACATCTGAGAAATCGTGAATAAAACTTAAAATAAAAATGCCGCCCGCTCGCGTCAGTTTTTTTCAGCACTACTCCCGAGAACCTCTTAATTAATTTTTAGCAGCCTAATATAAAGGTCTGATGATAGGTGCATGTGCAAGAGCTGCGGTCTATTTGTAATCATGGAACATGGTTAGCCACATTCAAATGTCAACCAAAGACCTATCCTACTCATTGGCCCTAAACTCGGCTTGCCTGATACTGGTGTTGGTCATTGCATATCGTTGAGAAAATGTATCACCACCGCTTGCTTCGGCATAATCGTCTTGGATGCATAACTTGGTGATGTGGTCGCCTAATTTTTTGCAGGGCGATATTATGAAATACCTATCTCACTTGTTGCAATAAACGTTTTACCGCAGCCATGACAAATTAACTAACATTCTTTTACTCAACATTAATCAAATGATGAACTGTTTCATCGAAAATAAGCAAATGACATTCCTTAATGGCATTTATGTTTTAACCATGTTATATTTAAAACCAAACAAGCATGTTTTTGAGCTTAAATACTACATGGAACTATTTTTTTAAACTGTCTCATACTGTTTCCATTCATCCAAACCTAACCTAAGGTAGGACCTCCACTTGCCACACCCCTACCAAGCAATAAGTACTTATGTACTTATGACATGCACTTATGGCATGTACTTATGACATGCTCCGTAGTACCTGATTGTGTGGCTTATCCGCCCTAGCATTTCAGTTGATTGTGTTCTTACGTTGTGCTTAACTATTAAGCACCACATTCTTTGTATCTTTTTATGTTCAATTCACTGATGAACAGGCTCTTCGCTTAGCATCCTTTGCTGTTAGCATAACACGATCAGTTCACCAGCTGTGTTATGTACGGTATTAATATAACTTTAGCAACATCTGCGGTACGCAGTAACATAATGGGTAGCAAGCAACACCTGCATTTATGGCATTAAAAGAGTAGGTTTATAGAAACATATCTGTCGAAAGCTGAAACATTTTTCTCAAAACCTACTGGAGTTTAGTTTCACACGCATCGACTTTTTTCGATTCAGTCCTGTTTTTCATCTTGTGTTATGACATTTTATGTTTATTATTACGGTATACATTTGTGTTGTTTTAAAACCGTGAATTTTTTGTGGTATATGCGATTTTTTTATCAACTTTTTAAGTTTTAACAAGTCGATATAGTAATTCAAATGAACTACAATTGTGTTCGTGCAGCAAACCTCAGCAGAACATGTTGCAGTTAAAAAACCCCAAGAATAGAATAGTTTTTACTTTAAAATGCCTTCTTCTTTCAAAGAGGTTAGGCCTTTATTAAGGGGGTTGCTGCATGGAATTAAAATGTTTTCCTTTTTAGATTATTGTGTATACAATGTACATTTGTAGAGACTTGACAGCTTGTTTGGTATACGATAGTAAGTAGTGCTATAATAGATTTTAATCTTTTGTACTGAAGCAGTTATGATTAATTAAATAAACAAATCAAACCATTCACACATTATGTACTGTCTAAGTTTTAGAGAGTAGATTCTTTTTCTGTAACTGTAATTAGGTTTAGAAGCATTTGGGACTGGGAGAACCACCTATGAACATGCCAGAGGCACAATAACTAATTCAGCCAATCACAACTAGATGGCGCTAGTGGTTCTACTTGTTGTTTTTTTATCACTGCGTGTCTTAAGTAATAATTACTTGGCATGCTTGAAGTAGTTTAGCCTTCCTACTAAATTCGTCATCAGAACAATGGTAAAACTGCGCAAAAATTCACATCGAAGAGTTACTCAACGTCCAGCAAATTTTCGACACCTCCTAGATGGCTTCATCAAGCTTCTACTACGGTGCTAGGGAGGTGATGTTCTCCCTCCAGCTTCCACTGTCTGTTGAACCGTTTAAAGAGGTCTCTACCCTTTAACAGGGTTCATACCGACCTGGAAAGTCAGGGAAAATAAGGGATAGTCAGGGATATGAAATACGGTCATGGAAAGTCAGGGGAAAATTGGAAAATAGGCAAAATGTCAGTGATAGTCAGGAATTTTTTTAAATTAAAAAAATGGGGCAAGAAGGTAGTAGCAAAGCAAATGGAATTTGCGAGACCACACGGTTCATTATAAAAACGAAATTCTATAAATGAAAAAAAAAGTTCTTAAAAAAACAGTTCATTTTAAAAACGAACTGTTTTTATTAGAACCGTTTTTTTCCATTTTTAGAATTTGGTTTTTAGAATAAACCGTGTGGTCTCGCAAATTCCAGTTGCTTTGCTACTACTTTCTTGCCCCATTTTTTAATTTAAAAAAAATGGGGAAAATGTGCAGTTGCCATCCAGATGAAGTTATGATGCCAGGCTTGCAGAGTGACTCTGTGGAATTAAAAAATTTTTTTAAAGTAGAAGTGTTTTGGTCAGGGATATTTGAAAAAATAAGTCGGGGAAAATCAGGAATAGTGAGGGATATTCATTTTCAGATATGAGTATGAGCCCTGTCTAAGTTTGCGAGTTAGAGAATATCGGGGAATGTATTAAAAAAAATTTAAATATTAAAGTTTAAATATTTTTTAAAATTTAGGGAATGTTACCTAGAATCACAAACTTAGTAGGTAGAGGCCTCTTCAAACGGTTCAACAGACAGTGGAAGCTGGAGGGAGAACATCACAAGCGACCCAGTAAATACCGGAGACTACGAAAGCTCCAAAGCAGACGAAGTTGTTGGTGATGTAGTTTGCAGTAAAGATGTAGTAGAAGCCTGATGAAGACATCTGGGAGGTGTCGAGAATTTGCTGGACATTGGGTGTGTCTTCGATGTGAATTTTTGTGTTGTTTTAATTGATGACGAATAGACACATTTCGCAGTATTCACTTCCTACATAACTGAAGATTACTTAGTAAATATTTTGATAATGCAAATTGCAGGCCTAATCACTAATAAGGCTGTACCAATACCAACTTTACTGATCCAGTTTTAAAATTTTGCCGACACCGATAACCAAAATTGAATCCCAAATTTTTTTTCAGTGGCATAATTTTCTTCAAAAGTCCAATAATTATTAAAATAAAAAAAATAGTTTAAAAATAGCTAGGAAGATACTTGGTGATTCCCTGAGCAAAACACTGCAAATCGCATGTCGTTATCTCGAAAGGTTCCAAAGTTATCTGTATTTCAGCGAAAGTTACCGATACCAAAAAATATTTGCAACCAATCCGATCCAATATTGGTATCGGTGCAACCCTACTAATTAATCACACAAATATAGGCGTAACTAGCTGGATGTTCAGTGCATCCCTTCACCCTTCCGACTCGTTAATTTTAATACTTTAATCCTAACCAACGCCATTTGTCTACTTTTATTCGTACTCTCCCCTTCCCGCTTATGGCTTTGAATGGTCAGTTTCATGGGTCAACCCCCTATCCCGACCCATTCACATCTACTAATATAATAACAAGCTGATAGTAAGCATTAAAATAGTAGATTGCAAGTGGCTCCATTCAGTGTAGTTTACACTACTGATTTCCTCTCTAGCATAGAGGGACTGTAAAATGTTTCTGGATTTAGTGGGAATGTTGTATGAATGCATGTACGGTGGGCACATTGGGTGTGGAGGTGAATGCCGTAACCTATCAGCATTATATTAGGTGGTAGACGTGAACACTTTAGTGCATATTCCTATACTCTTTTAGGAGACATTATTTCCATATTCACTTTCCGGTTGACAACAAGCATTATTAAACTATAATTTAGTTCGCTAATAGGCTTAAAACTAACAATAGCCACCACGAAGCACACTTGTTCATGTACTTTTTTGAATTTTCGGTGAAGATTTCCAGGCTCCTTCATCTTCTTCAGAAACTCCTACTACTAACAAGAGGTTAATAAATACGGATGCAAACCTATTTACGTTGCCTTTTGGACTTATATGTCAGACTGCCTGAGCGGGGAATCAAACCCAGGACCTTTGAAATCAAAGGCCAAGGTCCTACCGCTGAGCCAGACTGACACGGCCAATTGGCTTTCCGTCCCGTTTAAACTAACAAGAGGTCGCATTTACATTCGTATTTCATGGCTAAAGCTCGCACCAAATCATATGTCCATGCTTGCTTGCTTGGGCCACTGATTTGTAACCGTCTTCATTTGGGTCTTCCACCTGGTGTCCACCCTGGGTGCAAGAGAGGGCTGCACTAACCTATCAATTTCCTCATAGGTTGGCGCTGTGATGTTCAACGATATTTTATTTGCTGTATACCTCTTTATTGCCTGGGATTTGTTTGTTGTACGGTGGGAATCATTTAGCTAGTTAGAATTCATCAAAATGGAAACGTTTTCCCAGCAGATTAGGTGTTTTGTTGTAAGATGGTGGCATGCAATTCCATTCTGACGGTCGCTATTCAGGGTGGCTCCTTTGTGTTTTTCCTAGTAGGGAGTTTTCTCCTATGTAGATCGCCATGCATCCCTGGCATATGAGACGCAAAGAAAATTCCTTACTAGGGTCAAAGAATACGAAGGAGCTACCACGGAAAGCTATCATTGGAATGGAATTGCACGCCACCGTCTTGCAACAAAACAGTCAATCTCCTAGGACAACGTTTCCATTTTGATGAATTCAAACATGCTAAATGATTCTCACCTTAGAGCATTCGAATCCCTGGCAATAAGGAGGAGCGTGGCGAATAAAATACTGTTGATGAGCATCACAGCGCATATGATGGTACAAACTTGATCAATGTAAATATGAACGTTATGCGAGTTTAACAAGCACAAAACAGGACTGGCTTCAACAAGTCAGTTTAGTGAGTAGTGGAAGTTTCGGAAGAATGTGAACGGCTTTAGAAAGCTTCACCGGAAATTCAAATAGTAGATGAACAAGTGTGCTTCGTGGTGGTTATTGTGTAAGTTTTAAGTCTATCATTAGTAAACCACTGTAAACGTCGGTTGTCGGTATTCCGTAGTTCATTAATGTGGTCACAGATTGCGGGCTACATTTTTTTGAAATCGCCACTTTGTTTTGTTACGTAGTTTAAAAGGCATGAGAACACGTACAGAAAGAAATAGTGTGTTGCTGGGGAGGATACCTTATAGTTCCGGAATCGTTACAGGATTCATCAAATTCATTTTTGATAACAGATCTGTGGCGCATATGGCAATGTTGTGTGCCCTCTACCACAAAATCGTAAATGTAAAGTAAAAACAAAAATATTTGAATGTAGAGTTAGTTTGTAAATTCATATATCATTACAGAATTGTAGCAATCAGAATTCAGTCTCAGCAATTTGCTCCCTAGTCAACTGCCCAGTTCGTGTGATTTTGTGACGTCAGAAGCAGACCTACCAAACTCCAAGATAGAGCCAACTATTTACTACATTTACTCCTACCTAAATAAGGGGATAGTCTTAGAGTGGCCAGGGAGTTATTTAAACGTGTGCGAGTGGGTGACTTTGATGAACCTTCAGGGTCATCACTGCTGACTTCTGGAAATAATCCTTGAATACCTACGTAAACTAAAGTTGTAGAAAACCATGAAGCAATGATAAAAATAGAACTGAATTTGGAACACAATTACCTGATTTACGTGGTATCAAAGTTAAAAGTTTAAACTCTGCAGTATACCATCGGGTACTGCAATAACTATGTGTAAATCCTGTGCTTCTACTCAACATTCTATTTTCATTTGATATCCAAAAATACTTCCCTCTATTTTGGCTATTTCATTAAAATATGCTCTTTTACCTGTCAAACAACTCAAGTTTCTTCCTACCACCCAGCCTTGCCCTCAGTCATTATGGCCATTGTAACTCAGGGCCGCCCCGTGTCACTTTTTCGTTTGACAGGGACACGTGCAGACTTTCCTGTTATGCTCATGATTTTTAGATTTCTTCTTTCGCAAAATCTATGTCAAACATCTCAGTAATGGGTAAAGAGGAAACGTGCGAGATTTGTGGTTATCGACTAACTCCCAGAGATCACAAATAGTGTAGAAAGTGTCGAATGTGTACTTTTCTTCGGAAACGTGCGACATGTTTTTATCGCACACACCTTTGGAGATGCGACTCATATTTATAGAGGCACCCAGTATCCCAAAGCATACTGTGGGCAAACTCAGGTTGGTACCGCTCCACAGCATTGGTAAACTGTTCAACAGAAGGTTACTGGAAATAGCACCTAGTTTAACCCTTTCCTTCACATATACGCTTTTCTACGCTTCTACAGTATTCACACACATACGCATTTTTACGCGTTTCGTGTATCTCGGACTTCAAATTACTGCAACGTAATTATTAATCAGTTTATTACATTTTTTTAAGTCATGGTTTTGAAGCTGCCTGGATGTGTTAGAATTAAAAATAAAAACTTGCGAACAGTTGAAAAGTTACGTCTTAATTTTCAACTGTGATGCACAATTGTGGTGAAACTGGTAATTTTCATGAGGAAATGGGGATGAAAGTTCTCGTAAATGTCCGTGAAGTAAAGGGTTAAAAAGAAAGCGAAGCCAGCAGCTAAGAAGGAGTCGACTGAACAGAAACAGGGCTCTGGTGTAGGGAAACCGTACTAGAAAGCGCCCTTTGAGGACCCCAGTACACGCAGGCACCTCGTAGAGCAGGGGAGCTCCAAACACGGGTCTTAAAAGAAGAGAAGGCAACCAGAACAGAGAGGATCCACAGCAAACCGTCGCGTCATTGGAACGAGGGGTAGAGGAGGGTCTCAATAACAGAGATGTCTTCATGCCTGCATCCCTTCACCAACGGGTGGGGGCAGGCTTCGTTTACGCCTCAAAGATTGGGAAACAATGACGGATGACCCGTATGTGCTGTCAATCGTGAAGGAAGGATATCGACCACCCTTCACATCGTTCCAAGACTGTTTAAGAGAAGTCACCAACAGGCTATTAAACAACCTGGACCCATTACTTGCAGCAGGAGCAGATGTATTGCTAGAAAACGATGCGATTTAGTTGTCTTCTCGCCAGGAATGCGGGATTTTATAGCCCTGCCACAGCAATCTTCAAAAAATCAGGAGAATCGCGGCGTATTTTCAACATACGCTATGTAAACTCATTCATAAGGAAAGAACACTTCCAGATGGATACGCTGGCTTACATCAGAGCATCGCTTCAAAAGGGGAGTGGACTATGTCAATAGACATGGAGCACGCATATCTCCATTTTCCCCTCCATCTCTCTGCCTTCAAATTCTTCTGGTTGGTGGTCAGCAGGTCAATCTACCTCTTCAATGTCATCATGTTTGGTCATTGCACAGCCCACAATACCTCAATCCTGTGACCAGTGCTAGGTTACCTACACCGGAGGAGAGTGAAGGCACACGCCTATCTCGATGACTGGCTCATCCGCAGTTTCTGCAAGACATCCTCAACACACCAAGTTCACTGGTTTTCTATTCCAATGCCTAGGCTTGGAAATATGCCTGGAAGTCAAGGATGCGTTGAACAAATGACTTCGTCTTCCTTGGTGCCACTCCTGGTGAAACCGTCATCGGTACACTGCTGTCTTCACTCCAGATATTCATGATCCAGCTATCGACGTCAGCAAGGAAACTCTGGAGCATCATCGGTCCAGTAGACTGGATAACGAGGTTAGTGCCACTGGGTACCTCGAAAACCAGCTGTCTGCATTGGTTCCGGATATTCATGGAGATGGAAGTGTTATTTCCATTTCAAGCCAGCTGGTAGGTTCAGGAAAGAGTCCTGGCAAGATGCCATTCTCCTGACGAATCTACAAGACAAGAGCTGCAATGGTGAAGCGAGTCTCCAAACTTGTCAACAGGAGTAGCAGTTTGCGCCCTGACAACGAAACATCTGTTGTTCACCGATGCGTCACTGCACAGATGGAAAGCACACGCGGGGAAGCTGTGGAAGCTTGGTCGGAGACAGAGTTCGCCTCCACATAACAACCTAGGACTGTGTGCAGTTTTAAATGCTTTTTGCCAGTGGTCCGCGTCTTTTACAGAACTCTACCATCGGGCTCATTGCGATAGAAGGGGTGGGACTCATTCTCGTTCCCTTTACACAGAAGTATCATCTCTATTCGAGATTTGCCAGGTATTTCAACATTACGCTTATTTCTAGACACATCCCAGGAATACAGAGCGTACGGGCAGACCAGTTTTGCTGAGTAGATCAGACATTGCCAGCGGAGTGGAAACTTCATCCTGCAGTGTCCAAGGCATTGTTCCCGATTTAGGAAATGCCAAGCGTGGCTCTGTTTGCCACGTACCAGTAGTCGTAGCTGGAGCACTGGGTGTCACCGTTCCCAAAGCCAAGGGCATGGGCAACGGATGCACTAAGCATTCAATGGACAGGGATCTCAGCCTATCTATTACCCCTGTACTCTCTGATGCAACATGTCCTGCACAAGATGCAGTAGTCACCAGGTCATTAGATACTAATTACCTAGGCGGCCGGCGGTAGCATGGCTCGTGATTTCCTCTATCTAACGAAGGAGGATCAGATTGCTCTGCCGCAACGTCAGGACCTAGTGTCCCAACACCACGGGAAGATATTGCACCTTAACCCAGGTATGCTTCGTCTTCACGTCTGAAGACTGAAGGAAACATTAGAAACTTCAGGATACATGCCATTGAGCATCAACTGCCAAGGTGTATGCAGCCAAATGGAAACACTGGTTCAAGTGATGCAGAACGGAGAAACGGGAACCTTGTGATCCGTCAGTAGCAGGGCTGTCAAGCTATCAGAAGGATCTGTTCGACAAAGGACCTTTGGTGATGGCAGCAAGGGAGTTTAGCTCAGCGATTAACTCTGTTCTCACTTACTACAGGAAAGAGGATGTAGCTTCTAGCCATATCGTATCAAGACTAATCCATGCATTTGGAAACCAGTAACCAAGAGTTAGTCTTCTGGATCCTGCCTCTGGTTTTAGCAAGCCTCTGAGGACCACCCTATGAGCCCCTTCAGAAGGCATCGTTACTGGCCATGGCCTCTGCATCTCACAAAGCGAGTTCACTGTGTTGTCCAGGAACAAAAGATGCATTACATTCGAGAAAGGGTTCAAAAGTGGTACGCTACTCTGGGCTGAATTCAGGGCAAAGACAATGTCAGTCTGCTCCTCGAAACACCATGCACCATTTATCAAGCTAATTTTACCATGAATTGGGAGATGTGTCTAGTTTCACCTCCCAAGGTTCTCACGTCGTAGCACGAGATACTTTGGTCGGTTGAAAAATCCCTCGGCAAGCAGGAAAACGAAGAAAAGTAAGAAAATGAGAAAGACTAAGAAAGTTTCAAGCTACCTCGGCCAAAGGTTTGGTTCGATCTACCTCCGATTGGACAAAGTCACCAAAATAAAGGGAAGTATTTTTGGATATCAAGTGAAAACCAAATTTTAAAGACAAAATAGTTTTTACTAATCCTAAAATACTTACCTTTAAACAGCCATCTCCCTCGCAACCAAACCTCTGGCCTATGCGAAAAAGTGTCAAATGGCAGCCCTGCGCTACGTTCGCTCACACGATAGCGCCTGAGGGCAAGTCTGAGTGGTGGCAAGAAACTTTGTGTTTGGCAGGTAAAACACATTTTAACAATATAGCCAAAATAATTTTGGATAAGTAAAGCCTAATTTTATCTTTAAATTCATTATTTTTTTTTTTTATTTAACATTCCTTTTTGGTTACCTACAGTTCTGGTATTAAGGACATATTTCATAAAGGTAGTAATGAGCCAGCCACTGAAGCAAACTTCTGGTCCTGGTTTAAGATTTAAGAATCCCCCTGCATAAAACTATTGTTGCTTTGCTTTTAAGTAAAAAGTATGTGGTATGTTTTTATTGTTCATTACATGTTAACAAATGTGCTGCTTTTACAGCAATTGTTGTTTTAACAGGATGCCAAGGTAAATCTTGGGCCATGCGTCTGTCTTTTCTTTCCGTTTTTTTTCTGTGCCCCGAGTTAATAAAAAATTGTTGGCTCGTATTAGGCTGTATTTTGTTTTGTCTACGATTTTGTACGGATTTTGCCTTACAATAACAAGTGGGCACTGTTGTGTGTTTACAAAATTTTACCAACAAACAAACATTTATATGATTCTGTGTGTGCCAGTGACCCTCAACTTTGTCAGCTATTATTTGTTGCAGTGCAATACGAAAATTTGTTTTTAGTGTTCATCACTCATTAGCCCAAGAAAAATTTTCTGGGCAATGAAATCTAACACTGTCAAAAATACTAAAATAATGCTTTGTACTGTGACATACTTATAATGAACATGCAAGTGCCCACCAAGACATATCCATGCAATTAATATTAGTTTCCCTTGGGCTTTTTAAATTCTCGTCTACACAACAACAACCAACAGCTCAATATTCTGCAGCATTTTATGTAATTCAAGGAACAAGTAATTTTAAGAAGTAATTCATTTTATAACATTTGTGATATAAATGGAAGGAAAAAAAACCCAAAAATAACTTTCAACGACAAATGTTGAGACATTTGAGTAACAGGTGGTTTCACCCTAAATTGAGCATGCTGAATCCGAATCTGCCCGGTGCCCAGTCAAATTTTTCGTCGTAAGCCTGGAATTCAAGATGGCAACCAAAAAAAAACCAGTTTTTTACTTCTAGCTTCTAAACATTTCACCTGATTGAAAAGAAACTGGTAACAAATTAAGTTTAGAATGAGATTTCTTTCAAAAAAGGTTCTAGTCATATTTTTCGTAAAATTAACCGTTTTGACTCAAATCCGAATCCAAATCTACCCACTGCCAAGTCTAATTGTGCCTCATAAGCCCGGAATTCAAGATGGCGTCCAAAAATGGCAACCAAAAAACAGTTTTTTGCTTCTAGCATCTAAACGATTTACCCGATTGAAAAGAAACCGGTAAAACTAATTATATTTATAATAAAATTTCCTTCAAAATAGGTTCTATTTATATTTTTCGTAAAGTTAACTGTTTTGACCTAAATTCGTCAATTAAGTTCTATTACACTGTTTATGTACGCTATACCGTAAATCGTGTATTAAAAGCCCAGTTGAAGCTAAAGCCCACCACCTAAAATGCTGTAAGTCAAAATCATGAAATAGTGGAGTAAAGCCCACACCTCAAATTGTCGTTTTTCTTCGAAAAATTACTTAAAAGTTATATGATGTGAATAAAGATAGTACTGCTTGCGATGTTTACTGGCCCCTTCTCCCTCCCTGTAGTAATAGTGGACTCTTCCTTTAGCACCTGCACAAGGCCTGGGCATCTCTTAACTAAGCCCTTCTTCAAAGGATGTAAAAATTGGTTTTTCAGAGATCGTTCAAAAGCTTTGAATTTTCTGTAATAGATGTCCAGAAAAGTTAGAAAATTGATAATGCTTGATTTAAAGCCCACCCCCTTATTTTTGCCAAATTAACTGCATAAGCCCATGGGCGTTTAATCCACGATTTACGGTAAATACAACAGCGCATATGTGTACTATAATTCCTGACTGCAATGTTAGTTCTAATTAAGATCCACTGACATAATTGGTCTTAAGTGAAAGGTGAAGATGTACGTATTCCAACAAGGGCAATTAAAATGATTTATTTTAAATGGGAGCTAAACTATGGCAATTTATCCACGTTGTAGGGCTGTGCTTTTGCGTCATTTTACGACAACTTCCATCTTTAAACTGTTGCAGTAACCGTTCTAATGCTGATAACTGGATATGATTAGGCTTAGATGAACGATAAAGATGTATATTTTCCACCAACGGTAATTAAAACGACTTATGTTAATAGAAGCTAAGCTACGCCAGTTTATGTTCATTCCAACACTGCTTTTCACATCTATTTATCACAAGTTCCACCTTTAAACTGAAGCAGTAGCCGTTCTAATTAAGATAAATAAACGTAATTAGGCTTAAATAAAAAATAAAGATGTATATTTTCCAACAAGCGTAATTAAATAGTCTTATTGTATTTAGGATGGCTACTGCAGTAGTTTAACTATGGATGTTGTCATAAAACGACACAATAATTGCAGCGCTACAATGCAGATAAGCTGCCATAGCTTACCTCCTAATTAACATAAATCATTACAACTACCCTTGTTGGAACATACGCATCTTCATCTTTCATCTAAGCCTAATTGAATCCATTTATCTTAATTAGAACGGCTATTGCAACAGTTTAAAGATGGAACTTGTCAAAAAATGACTAAAAAACTACACTACAATCTAGAAAAACTATCGTAGCTTAGCTTCTAATCAACATAAATCGTTTTAATTACTTTTGTTGAAAATATACATCTTTCTCTTTCATCTTACCTTAATTACATCTATTTATCTTAATTATAACGGCTACTCCAGCAGTTTAAGGACGGAACACAAATAGGCACAAAAAGCAAAGACCTACAATGTAGATAAACTGGCGCAGCTTAGCTCCCAATTAATATTTTTATAGCCGACGAAAATATATATTACCTTATTTTACAATAGCAGTTCCCCCATTTGAGCGCTTATTCCCCCTAGAAGAAAGTTGTCTTCCCTGCCGGGCTCGTAATACCACGCATGACCGGATCAGGGTCAGGCTATATAAATCCTGCGCAGCGGATCACAATCATCTTTCTTCTAGGGCGTTCGCCGTGCGTGGTCGTCCTTGAGCCAACCCCGACGCTCCTCTGGGAAACGTTCAGCCTACTGTCAGGGTGATGGATTCTCCTGTGGCTATCGCTGCTGCGGAATCCTCTAGGCCTGCCATGGTCCGCACAGACTCACTCTCACCACTTGGACTTGAGACTTCTGTTGAAGCCGCCACACCACTCCCTTCCACCGCCCGGACCAATCCGCATACGACTAGCCGTGACTTGTCCGGTGCAATCCACCAGATTCACTTCCCACAAGCTGTTCCGCCTCTCCCTGTCCTCAGACCATGCTTGTTCGCACCCCCCCCCGGCCCCCGCCTCGGGCGGTTCCCCCAACCTCCCTTCCCTCAACAAAAAAGGGGGGGGGGGGGGGCATTTCGAACAAGAAAGCAGTTCTTCACCTGCCCGGAACGGCCACTACTACCATCTCCAATCACCATCGTTCCACTAGGATCAGCGTCTAACATCTCACCGAGTTTCGCGCCTTCTCCGATTCCCCGTTCCTTTTCCTATCTTTTCTAAGAAATTTTGTGCCCCTAGCGACAATCCAGTTAACTGTTGTTTCCCGAGACCTCTCCAGCCGCTTGATCCCGTTCCTACTCTGCAATCATCTCCACCTTCCTGTGCGGACCCAAGTTGCCTTCTGTGCCTCGAAGAGACAATGCGAACCTTTGACGTTTCCAACACGCATCTTTCTCCGCCTCGTTCACCAAAGTTTTTGTCTCTCTCTCCACGCTCCTCACTGACCCTCGTGCGTTCCTGCCCGCCTTCCGTTGCTGGCATTACGCCTTTGCCTCCAAGAGCTTCCACCGCTCCGCCTTCAGCGCCGCTACACTGTCTTTGAAATCACCAACTGCCATTCTTCGATCCTCGTGTTGTGACACTGTTACTCCACCAGCACCATCCTCTCCGTTCACCCAGTCAAGGAGGAACGCACAATTAAGGATGATCGATAGTCCTTCAGATGCCACTTCATCAGTCTTCAAGACAATTGCATCTACCATAGGAATCCAACAATTATGATACAAACATGCCAAGACAACGCCTCTTTCAAAGGGACACACAAAAACCTTCGTCCGGATTTTCCCCTCCCAGATCGACTAAACAACTTCCTCGATCCTCCTTATTCATTCTTGACCGAACCGTTCGCTGCATGCATTGTTATTCTATGATTTCAAGCACAAACGTATAGTATCACCACGATACGGAGCACTAGGTCCCTGGTTCCAACCATAGCAGCGTGCTTCTTCAAATTATCTTACAACGGATCGATTGCCCCTGTCTTGCCAAACCTTCTATTCGTGCTCCGGCAGACAATATGAGATTTCAAAGGACGGGCTATCTTCGTGCTTATTACACTCTCCCCTTCCCATAATCCCTTCTTTTCGTGGGATTTATCTCGGGAGCACGAACCCTTCCACAACGAACCGCTGTACTCTTTACCACATGCTCCTGCTTTGTGGCCTTTCTAACCCTTAATGTTTTTACAACAACCCTCTTACAGTTCCCGCCTTCTGCTCCGATCCGCCATCACTTCGCCTCCAACGCTCCAGGTTACAGACCTCGTCGTCATCATGCCAACTAAAAACATCGTCCCTTTTTGCCACTAGAGGTCGTCAAACACACAGGGCTGTCGACCACGCCTCTTTTGTTTTCTTTGTTTCATCCCTCAACAACCAAGATGTCTAGCTCATCATCTTCCGAAGATCCCATCCCAACCAAGCTAACTCCAAATGTACCAGAGCCTGTAGCTGCATCGGTTATACCGGGAAGACCACCCACTTTGACCCACACACGTGCTGCCAACACCATCGTGACTGCAATGGGGTACAAAACGCTGCCCAATTTGTGTCGAAATTTCTCGTACCACCTGGCCAGAAATTTTGGAATGGCAACTACAGTCCCGGCAACGCGCCGCTCGTCTGGATCGCCAGAAGGCTGCGGAGCGTGTCGCATCCGGCACCCTAAGTTCTAGCAAGGATAAGCCCATCCTAAAGAAGAAGGCATCCAAACTATCCTCTTCACCATCCATTCCAGTGAAACCTGTTCCTTCAAATAAAGCAAGCTTACGTCTCTCCACTGATCCAAATACTGTCCTTGTCATCCCAAGTACCTCCGGACTCGCTTCTAACAATCGATCACCGAATCGCACCAAGTCAGCCAGACATTCTACGGCACATATCAAAACAGCTCGAGTACGTTTAGCACCACCGTGTCAAAGTGCTCCGCAAGTTTCAGTGCTCCCCACCTGTGCAGTGCCTCCAGACACTCCTGTCTCGATCCCCGCTATTCCTGCCCCGGACCAGACAACGGACGGTTCGTCGCTCCCACTACCACCTCATCTAATCTCCCCGGCAGCAACTCCTCCAGAATCAGCTCCACCCTTTCCTTCTGCATCTACCCTACGTGCCGCCCTGACACGGGATTGCAATTAACCGTTAAAGACATGGTGAATGTTGATTTCAACATTACATTTGTGCTTTCCATTGCAGAAAAATTTTCGGATGAGCTAACTTATCTTCGCACATCCACAGCTGAGTTACCACATCTTCGGAACGAAATAGCCTCCATGTCTTCACTTGTGGAACACAACAATCGCCTCCGTGTAGTCAACAGGGCCTTTTCTAATGAATTAGAACAATTAAATCCACAGATTCGCTCCTTACGCATAAATTATGAACTCCTCAAGGCAAATCAAAAATGGACTTCACCGATCCCGTCATCACCACCGTGGAGAGCATTTTATTGTGCCAGGTCTCACACCAGGGGACTCCACAATGCCCCGTCTTCTCTTACTATCCGTTTACCATCTTTACCATCTGCCCAGCAACCAGAATCTTCTTCTCCACCTGTGTCAAAACTGCACCGCGACACTCCTTCCCCGCTTCCTTCACCATACTTTGAAACATCCGTTACTGCTAGACATTCGTGTACCCCTGCTTGTTCTCCTCCGGGTGTCGATCCGCCTTCTCCGCTGTCCACCTGGACGACAGCAGCTAATTCAAGCCAGTGCGGAAAGCTCTCGTCCTATTCTGTCTGGCAATTTCATGACGCTCTGGCTTTTGTACTAGTCTTCCACGGACTAATCCTCACTCCAACACTTCCACACGATAACCGCCTTGTTCTCCTTGCCGACAAAGAGCCAAAGGAGTAGCTCTTGGTTTCCGTGTCCTGCAGTAAGAATTCCCTCTTCACTTATCCCTCTCGGCAACACCGTACCGCGAGGGTCCTACTTCACTGATCATTTCATGCGGATCTATGAACTATGCATCCTCGCTTGCTATTTCCATTACAAGGACACTTAAACCATCACAATGATGGTCCATCAGAACACTAGTGACATAACAAACCTGACATAACATAACCGTTACATAACAAACCTGATCTGTCTTGTCTATGACTTTAATCATTAACATCACTACTATCCACAGTAATACTCATTACCTCGTTCGTATTTTTCTGTCATCTTACTTATTTCCACTCCAAAAAAATTAAGAAAGACATTGTGTCAACGATTTCGTCGATTCCGTTTCTGTGCCCCATCCTCTTGCCGAACCCTTGAAACTTGTTCCAGCCAGGTTATTACCGACAACGACGCTACTTCTAACTCCCCGTTTGTGCACCTACGTTTCCTCATCTCCCGTCTTCCAGCCTGTTCCTGTACCGCCAAGCATCCCAACAACAAGGTAGGCAGGTTTTCAATTACTATTGATTCTGTACCTTGTGACCCCTAGGTGTTTAGACACCCTAAATGACCGACATGTGGATTCCTGCTCCCCTTGTGATTAGTACCCGGGGATTGCGAAATTTTGGGGTTGTCTTCCTTGGGGTCGCGGGTGACTCGAAACTACCCCTCCACCTAGGTGACGAAGTCTGCTATTGTAAAAATAAGGTTATGTATATTTTCATCGGCTATAAAAAGACTAAAATACCAGGGTCTGCACCTGGTTAATTTTACTTTTTATTGCCTATACGAAAATATACATTACCCGTGCCCGCCCAGCCTCCCCTCTATGGAACTAGGTTCTAGAGTATAGGAGAAAGATGATTGTGATCCGCTGCGCAAGATTTATATAGCCTGACCCTGTTCTGGTCATCCGCGGTATTATGAGCCTAGCAGGGAAGACAACTTTCTTCTAAGGGGGAAACAGTTCTCAAATGGGGAGGCTATTGTAAAATAAGGTAATGTATATTTTTGTATAGGCAATAAAAACTAAAAGTAACCAGGTGCAGGCCCTGGTATTTTAGTCTAAATCACCATAACTACCCTTGTTGAAACATACATATTTTCATCTTTCATGTAAGCCTAATTATATCCATTTATCTTTAGAACGACTATTGCAGCAGTTTAAAGATGGAACTTCTCGAAAAATGACTAAAAAAAACTACAATCTAGAAAAACTATCGTAGCTTAGCTTCTAAACAATATAAATCGTTTTAATTACCATTGTTGGAAAATATACATCTTCGTCTTGCATGTAAGCCTAATCACATCCATTCACTTAATTAGAACGTCTATTGCAACAGTTTAAAGATGGAATGTGCAATGAAGATGGATTTTTTTTTACCACATTCAAAATCTGTCGTAGCTTAGATTCTAATAAATATAAATCGTTTTAATTATCCATGTTGGAAAATATACATCTTCATCTTTTATCTAAGCCTAATCACATCTATTTATCCACATTAGATGGGTACTGCATCAGATTAAGGATGGAACTTGTAAAACGACGCAAAAATCATAGCACTACAACGCAGATAAACTGCCGTATCTTAGCTCCTAATTCAAATAAATCGTTTTAATTACCCTTATTGGAAAATATTCATATTTCATCTAAGTGTAATTAGATCTATTTATCTTAATTAGAACGGCTACTGCAGCAGTTTAAAGATGGAACTTGAGGTAAATAGATACAAAAATCCCAGCTCTGCAATGTAGATAAACTGCCGTAGCTTACCTTCTAATTAATATAAATCATTATAATTACCCTTGGAAAATATACATCTCCATCTTTCATTTAAGCCTAATCATCTCCATTTATAAGCATTACAACTGTTACTGCAGTAATTTAAAGAAGGAACTTTGTTGTAAAACGACACAAAAATCACAGCACTACAATGCAGATAAACTGCCATAGCTTAGCTCCTAATTTAAGTAAATCGTTTTACTTACCCTTGTTGGAAAATATACATCTTCATCTTTCATCTAAGCCTAATCATATGCATGTTTTAATAAGAACGGCTATTGCAAGCAGTTTAAAGATGAAACTTGTTGTAAATGACGCAAAAGCACAGCGCTTACAGTGTAGGAAAACTATCGTAGCTTAGCTTCTGAAAAAATTTATGCCATTATAATTACCTCTATTGGAAAACATACATTTTCGTCTTTCATCTAAGCCAAATTAAATCTATTTATCTTAATTGGTGCAGCAGTTTAATGATGGAACTTGGAAGTAATTAGAAGCAAAAATCACAGCAGTGCAACGTAGAAAAACTGCCATAGCTTAGCTTTTAATTAATATAAATCGCTTTAATTACCTTCATACATCATCACCTTTCATTTAAGCCCAGTTACGCCAGTGGATCTTAATTAGAACTACTTTGCAACTGTTAAAGGTCGATAACTATAATAAACATAACGCGCTGTTGTTATGTATAGAATACATAAGCGGCCTAATTGAACCTTTTTTGAAGGAAATTTTATTCTAGACACAATTGGTAACCAGTTTATTTTCAATCGGATGAATGGTTTAAACGCTAGAACCAAAAAAAACTGTTTTTGGTCGTCTTTTTTGGAAGCCATCTTGAATTCCAGGCTTAAGAGGAAATACTTGACTTGGCACCTGGCAGATTGGGATTCAGAATGCTCAAATTAGGTTAAATCCACCCGGTATCCAAAATTCTCAACATTTGCCGATGAACTCATTTAGAGAGCCTTTTTCTGGAAGAGTCGTCCTGTCTAATAAGGTATATTCTTTGCAATGAAATGGCACCGAGTTGGTCGTTTAAAAGTCAATGTCCAACAATTTGGAAAAAAATATACATTTCAAATTTATATTTTGTCATTTGGTATAAATGTTAGAACTCTACGTTTGTTTGTGAAAATGCGAGCACCAATTGAAATGATTGTTTCTGAGATGACATCATTGGCCCTATCCAATCTTGAGGGACCTTTCATGAGTTTTAGAGCTGTCAGTAACGAAAACCCGAAATGAAGGACGACGAAAAACGACTCCTTCATATATGAATGATTTTAGCCTAATATACTTTCATGAGATATTAGCCTGATGCTTACCCAACTAGTGATTACCAGAAGCGAATAAATGCCACACATGTGGCGTGGGGGTATCTATTTTGTAACGCTCGCTTTGAATTTCGCTGGTTGTACAAGGCCATTTGGGAGAGAAGCAGCAGATTACAGCTCCTGGCCACATTAAGCCAGTTGATTTTAACATAACCAAAACGTTATTTTACTAAAGCAGTGCTAAGAGAGACTACCTTCCTGGCACATGTGAGAACTGGCATGGATTTAGGAGGCAATACAAGCAATTTCTACTCCAGTTGGCCTTGGCTCAAGAAGCAAAATGCCTTCCTCGTTTTAAGTTCTTTTAAACTCTAGTTCTTGATAAGTAACACATGCTTGGATTATTCGCAGCACAAGGGAATTTTTAACACACATTTATTAGCAAAATCCTACACAGCGTAATTTTTAATGTACGTTTTCCATAAAAGTAAAAACGGATACTAGTTTGAAAACTGATCCAATGGGATCAGGACTTTGTACAAACGGTGGAACAAAGGGTACAAGTGCGTTGAAGACTGCTCCCGTTGTTACGAAATTTCTCCCTAAAGCCACATTTTCTTTTCCAGGCAATTCAATTTATTTATTTGTTTATTTTTTGATTTTCTTCACAAGAAAACAATAGGTATCTTATTAATTAACATTTTCCTTAAGACCAAAATGTATTTTCAACATGTGTTTTTCTCTTTTTCTCGTTTGTGATGGAAATATGGATGTACCTATCTAATTCCTCTGTGGTTTCTACTATTTAGCTTTTAGTTAAAATATGTTTGTTTGGTAACAAGGCTGGCCCATCATGATAAAATGCCAGGCGACACTTGATGCTTTTCTACGTTTGTCAGAAGTAATTTCAGCAATCGAGGGCAAAACCCTAGAATGACTGAAGACTTATCAAACAAGATGGGAAGCGCCTGATATATGAGGCTGAAAAGTTGAGATAAGGTTAAGACTGAGATTAGGCTAAGTCTTATTTCATCTTGTTGACACCAAATCATGTCAACTCTACACTATATCAATGGCCCTAACTGTTCCAAAACGATACATTGTTTAGTTTCTTTCTTATACTACGTAAAATATGCTGTAGGCAAACTGCACACTTTTTAGTGTTTGGGGGTACTATACACAAAAGCCAAGGCTTAAAACTACACGTGTTAGTAACCACAATTCCCCGTTAAATTGTAAAATTAAATATGCAATCACACCTAGACCTTAGTCGTGCAATACTTCTGATGCTGTGTTTTGGTACCATGCTCTTAGATTATTGTCTTTAGTCATTTCATTTAGTATTGGTACCACTTTTTGTTTGTTACATCAAACTTACATGGTACCAAGTCTTAAACCTAATTTAATATCATGAGACACAATTTTAAAAAGTATAAATTTCGAATAGTCTAACCCTAGTTGCAACCCATTACAAATAGAAACAGTAACGGTCAAGTTTACAAGTAATTTCTCTGTGCCATAATTTCTAAGGTGTCATATTTTGTTAGAGTTTGCGCAATGTAATGAGAACCAGTAATTATTGCAAAGCTCCTGGTCTTCAGTTACTTACTACACTGAAATCATAATAATTGAATTTAACCACTACAGATGACAGAAATGGACACTTTCGTATGCTGTAGTGCCTCTTTACTTGTTTATAATGTGTTCAACTAACCCATTCCGTAGAGAACTCTTTTAACAAATTGTCCTTCTTTCTCTCTCCTTTGTTTCCAGCAGAGCCCTACACAATACAGTTCAAATGGAAGCGTAGAATTTACAAACAATCCTTACGCATAGTTAGGAGAAGAAGAAACGTTCACCACACATGACTAACACTCCATCGGTTTTTCACAAATCCATCAAGTATTCATCATAATGAAATCTGCGTCTTTAACTGTGCTGGAGACTGCTTTCAAATTCTGTGATAATGTCTTGGTGGCTATAGCATCGGAAATGAAAAGTGAATTATTACTTTTAAGTAATAGTAAATCTGTTACTTTATAAAGCTTCTGTTACAGAACTAAAGAAAAAAAAGATAAATACACATTGCTGAACTATTATCTATAGAGCTCATGTTTTACCATACTATAAAACATGAATTTGTGGATGCAGCAGTTGCTTTGGTAACGTACGATAGCTGCTAAGAGTTGTTAACTTTGAATGTATAGTGTTTTTATAGACATTTATTAGTGCGGTCTGGCAATCTTTCAGTCGGAACGAAAGCCTAAATATGAAAGATTTATTGTGCTACTGTAACAGCCCTTAACATCTTTGTCTTCATAATTTCCTTTGCCCCTGGACACGGGTAACAAAGTTCAGATTTTATTCGCTTACTTTAAAGCCATGTAGGATAATAAAAAAAATAGAACACCATTAAGTCACCGATATTATCCGTAGATTATTTTATTGCAGCAAAAGGTGTGTGTTAGGGAAGGTTGATACGTAACTAATTTAAGAAATACACTCCCAGAACTTCTCGTTCACTGTGAAAACGCTGGTTTTTAAGGTATCGTCTCATTTATGTTCAGTAATTGATTTTTAAAACATGACAGGAAGTCTTGATTTACAGTCGTACTTCCAGTGGCAGAGCACAAGTTTCATGCAGTAGGGTGTTATGTTCATTTAAGTTAGGTTAGTTGCATCGGGTCAGGTAAAGTCGAGTTTCATGCAGCAGGGTGTGATGTTATAAAAGGGGTTATGTTATAAAGGGGGTAAGTGAAACTCACCTCATATGATACTTCCTGCAGTTATTGCAGTGCTTATATCAATGTCCTATGTGTAAGGAATTTAATACAATGAAATTTGAAACTCTTTAGAGTAAGTGATTATGTACGAAGTGACGTTTCAAAAGAATTTCATAAATTATGCATATTCATTCGCCATTATTATCTTTTTTCCTTACCCATTATGATTGTTTTTTTTACATTTTTGTACCTTGAGGTCACAAGCTTTTACAATAAAATATCAATATAATTATTCCCTATATATTCTATTCTTTTTGTATTGACGCTGCAAAAAAAAAAAACACGGTAAGAAAATGGACTGGTGTTGATTGTGACTTGGGAACCGACCGACTGTTAAAAGCAGTTTTGGAAATAGTTTCTTCTCAATGCTGTTTTAACCTTTTCTATACCATGATGTATGCCTACGCAAGGGAAAAATGCCCTTGCAAAGCGGACTTCATGAAGGTTCCCTGAGAAGCGTGAAAAGCACAACTGACTAGTTATGAGCTTGACGGCTAACCCAAGAGGATTGGAGATCGAATCGTGTCACAGGCCTATGTTTGCATGCAGTGGTGTGCACGAGGGAGGCATTGCCCCTACCCTTTTTGTGTTGACATTTACTAGTATGGTGGTGTCTGAGAAAGGGCAAAAAAGATGACTACTAAAACTTAACTGTGGCCTTTTACTATTATAAGTTTAGCGATGAAACGCGAGTTCTTGTAATAACACATAATGCCATCTGGGCAAAGGACAAATCTCCATTCTTCACAGAGGATTCCTTAGGAATCTAATAGAAGTGAGCAGAGCAGAGCCCCAAGTTGTTATGGGCACCAATAGTGAGTTCCATACACGCTGGTCTTGTCGTAAAAAAAGTGTGTTAGAAGTTTGTGTTACTCACTCTGCACAATCAATGAAAGGCTTCGAACCAACTTGAGAAAACTAGAAGAATGGCAACAGCCGTTGAAGGTTTCAGTGAGCTTCTTCGCTAATCCACCCAGGAAAAAGTTAGGAATGAACGGCTTCCTTCATCGTCAGCACAGGTAATAACTGAAAATTTAGATATTAATTTAAATTCTGTGGCAGTTATCTCGGCAAGTCCGTCCGATCTAAATAACGCCAACGGGGGCTTCTCTGATAGCACTAATGTATCTTGCATTAATCCAGCTACAATGAAGTTCATTTTGATACAGTAGCCTCTCTCCGAAAAAAATTACTGCCTCTCAAAAAGCAGACTATTCAAAATAATGTAATTTCTATGGTCTAGAGGTGGTGGATAATTATTTTCCACCTCAGGCTATCAACGGCCCAACATGCTAAGCGTAATAAACTCGCCAATAGCATAACAGCTTCTGGGAAGAGGGGCACGTTGCCCAAGATCGCCAACAGCTCAGCAGTCATTGACACGCCCTGTAGCAAAAAAGGCACACGCACGTGCTCGCAATAGTGCGGACTCAAGTTTTTTTTGGCGAGAAATTATCGGATTGTGTTTATTCGCGAAGACGTAATTGCTGTCATGCATTCTCCTTCTTGCTCCGTAGGTGATTACTAAACAAGATGCGATTTCAGTATAAATAAAGGTCCCCAGCAGGATTTACTTGTCTTGTATTTTATATTTGACGTCCTGTTGACCCCAGTCTCTGAGAAGCCCGACCCAGGATCACAGCACCAAGTTAAGTAGAATGAGACTTTGGACAATTTTCTCTTATGGAACTTACTCCCTTACTTGCATGCCGATCGTGATCTAGTGTATTATTTACTTGCTGCTAGAATACCGCCGGCCGTACGAGCACACTCACTCGTACAAGCTAAATCGTCTTTATCCAACCCAACCAAATTTACAACCTTGATCCCGCTTCGTACTCTAGCCTTCCACAAATCTTCTAGACTCTTTAATCGCAAGCTGCTGGAAATTGTTCCAGAACTAAAAGGAAAATGCAAACAGCCACCATGTATCTTAACAAATATCGCGAAGGACTACTAGGGTGCTTTCATGAAGGGACCTTTCGTGACCCATCCAGCAGTCAGCGGCTCCAACTCTATGGATTCATCATACCAGGGGCAAAATTACCCCAAAATCCCATCTAGAAGAGGAGCCTTTATGGCCCACAGAAAGAACTTATCCAACCTTCACCCGGGATAGGGGATCTCCGAATACAAGAAGGGAACACTTGGGCCCAAGAGGCTGATAAAAAGGAAGAGGCTTCCCCAGACCCTGACTACCATCTCACTGCTCCTACACCCCTTCACTGGTAGATGAGGAGGCTACAGCCTTTTGTTCGCAAGTCTTCCGGCCCTTTCCCTAGTGCCCCCCCCCCCCCTCCTTCCCGGCTCCAAAACTGGGAAGATGACCCTTTGTTGGCAGAAGAGGTGACAACTAAAAAGAAAGGGGCAATTGGAATCTCCCCCTGAAACCTGCGCAGATTCTACTGCCCAGCGCAGGTCATACCAAACAACAATGGCGGGTTGCGTCTGATATTCAACCTACGTTAGCTGAACAACATGGGCTGGAACAATCATTTTAAAATGGAGACCCTCAACTGTGTTCGGGATTCTCACAGACTGCATAGCTGCACATCCCATTCCACCCGGCGATATTCCATCTTTTCAGGTTCGTCTCCCTAGGTAAGACCTACCATTTCGGTCCTTCGCTTGACTCTGGACTTGATTTCTGGACATAACAAAGATCATAGGCCAATTGAATAGGCCATGGCGCCGTTTGTCCCCGTGGGACCAGGAGATCCAGACCCTTTACACTAGTTCCGGAGGGACAACTGGGAGAATTGGGAAGACCAAATCCCTCGGAAGCCGAAAAGAAGCCGTTATCTGGTAGGCTAACCCATTTAATCACATCACGGGTGTCCCTGTTCATCAGCCTTCACCAGACACGGACTCGGCGTTGGAGAGCACACATGGACTAGAAGACTATGGCGGATCCCTGGGAGGAACATAAGAAGGACTTCAGGTCAATGTCCTGGAGCTTCGGGGCAATAGTATTTGCAGTGCAGAATTGGGTACCATTCCCAGAAGGCAAGACAGTAGCAGTCACGTCAGACAACATTCTGCAGTGCTTACATAAAGACAGGGCAGTAACAAGATTGCGTTCCCTCCAGGACGAAGTCTCGGAACTTTTTCTGCTCTCTTTGATGTAACATGTGACGCTTGTCCAGACTCATTCCTGGGTAGCTGAACGTCTTAGATGAATTGTCCAGGAAGGATCACATTCCATCTACGGAGTGGCAACTGCAGATTTATTTCAACCAAGATGGTATTTCAGATGTGGGGTAACCCCAGTGGCAGATTTTTTTTCAACCAAAGTGAACCGGTAACTTCGTAACTTTGTTTCACCCTTCCCAGACTAGTTGTCATAGAGAACTGACAGTCTTAGTATCCCACAGAACAGAATGTCTGCATACGTGTGTTAAGTAGCCCTTCACCCTTCTGCAGGCTGTGATCAACACGATAATAGAGTCCGCGGGATCGTTCATCCTGATAGCCCCTCTGTGGACAGCTGCTCCATGGTTTGTAAACTTAATAGAGCTGAAGAAGGAAGGAACTCTTCCCCTCAGAAACGACCTACTTTCCTAGCACGGAGGAAAGATCTTTCATCCAAATCTAAACACCCTTAACTTTCACACTTGGAGACTTTGACGAACGTGCGTCCGGGTTCTCCCCACAGGTAGTAGAAAGATTACTGCAATGCCACAGAACATCTACCGTGTAGTTACACGAGGCTAAATGGAGGAAATGGACAGAATAGCGCGTATTTGAGGTTAACCACATACTCCTGACGTGACCACGTTGGTACAATTCACTGAAATGCTCTTTCAGAAAGGTCTTTCCATCACTCCCTCAAAGGGTATAGATCAGTGATGACTTCTATAACTCCTTTGCTAACATGTTTGGGAGGTAGCGAAATCATGTCAACCGCTGCCATTTTAAAATTGGTTCATGCTTCTGGGGTACAGACAACCAGGAGTAGACACATCCCCCTAGCTTTGAATCTACCTGTTGTTCTTTCCAGCTTATCCTCTCCGTCATATGGTCCTCTCGGTAAAGCTTCTTTCCTCTACGTGTCTATGAAGACTGTCTTTCTGGTTGCCCTTTCCACTGCGGCTTGCCGAGAGAAGATCATGGCCTTGGCCAAGAAGAGCTAAATACTGTTGAAGCTTACACTCCTCTTCCCATTGGAATTTAGAGCTAAATGCCAGAAACCATACGAGCCTTCAAAGACCATCATCATCAGAGCACTTACTCCTTTAGTGGGAAGTTTGACAGAGTTCACTGTCCCGTACGAACACTAAATTTTTACTTGGAGGCGACCAAGCACTTTGACGAAGGGAGAGGAGTTTCCGAGTCAAAATGATAGCATAAGCCTCCAAAGGTAAAATAGTTTAACCAGTCGTCAAACTGACGAGGACCTGAAGTTCCCTTCTCTATCTTGAAGGTGACAAACCAGCCGACTTTGGATCCATTCTCGCCGGCAAGGGTCGCACACTGCATCTGCGAGATTATACGACAAAAGTATGAACACTACAAAGCGTGGAACTGAACCTTCAGCCATAAGGGCTCACAAACTCGGAACTATAGGTTGGTTTTGGGTCTTCAGGGAAGGCATTTCCTTACAGGAAATCATGACGGCCTATGCCTGGGAAAAAAAAAGAATCCCTTTATCAGCCATTACTTGAGATAAGTCAGTGGTGCTGGTGATGGTACAAGCAAGGAAGACCTAGTGGTTGCTGACAGTTGCATCTCAGGGCAGTGAAATGACTGAGTTATATGAGTAGTATGTTATGTAATGGTAATAAATGCACTGCTAGGGTTCGACTAGTCACCTCCAGTTGGACAAAGTCAGCTTAAAACTAAGGTAATTATTTTAGGATGCTAGTAAAAACGGAACTTTACACCTAAAATTAGTTTTTACTCATCCTAAAACACTAACCTTCATAGAATCCCCCCCCCCCCCCCACCTCTGTAGAACCTGTAAAAAAAATAGGATACAATGAAAGTATGGTGAACTCTGGTTAACTACATTCAAATTTAAGTTAAAGTATTTTAGGAAAACTAAAAACTAATTTTAGGTGTAAAACGCTGGTTTTCCAGTACAGCGTCTCATTATCTTTCTGCCATACGACGTTCTAGTTTTCGTGATGACAGAACGCATTCAGCCTACTTGTTAAAAGTAAAGTTAGTTAGCTACTAACCCCCAGTCCCTGCCAGACCTAGACTGCCCAGTTTTTTCAGCAGCTGCGGGATCTAAATGACAAGGCTGCACAATCTTTAAACCCTCCACGGTTGGACGTTCCCCCTTCGGATTTATCTCTATCCTTATTACACTGCTGCTGCAAAAAAATGTTGACCAAGTTCAGCCATAAAAACGTTAAGTTGGTCCATCTGCCTTTCACTCACAAAAATTACTTTAAAAACACGTTTGGTCTAACAGCCACCAATCCCACTTATTCCGTTTAACGCCAAATGTAGAAGTGAGCTTTTCTATATTTTAAAAATAAATAATAATAATATATAACTAAATGATTCCGTACATGGCATCTACAAAACCGAATTGTTTTATGCTGCACTACAACCAACTGCTCTAATGTGGATTGCGTCTTGCCATTTGGTAATTGAAAGCCAACAGTTGGCGACTTGAATTTAGCCGTACTACCCAAAATTACGACTAGAACTGGAGAATGACACTAAAACAGTGGTATAGACGAAGTTAAGGCTTCACAATAACTGCTTTGGCAGTAAGTTAAAGAAAGTTATACAATGTATTAAATCTTTATTAATAAAATCGAGTTGTCGCGTAGGATGGACGTCAACGAGACGGCCACAAGACGGCCGCAAGTAATTGATAGAGCACATATCCGTTTTCATTGTTGGTCGCTCGCTCTTTTTCTTTGCTACCGTGGCAAGAATGAGCCCGCTCGCCCTTTTGCTGATTGTTGAAGCTTCGTTTGTTTAATCCTCCCTAATAATGTCTCCAATGCCTATTTATTTATTTCAGGTCTACAAAGGCGTATTTATTTATTTCCGGCATACAAAGGCGTATTTATTATTTCACATGCACAAAGGCGTATTTATTTATTTCACATGTACAAACGCGTATTCCAACCATTTTTGCAGGAAAGAATCATATGTAATGTAAGTGTATGGACTCCGGAACAAGTGATACGCTGAATGAGGGAGTGAAGCACACGAAAAACACCGTTTGCTAGACAGGCTACGCAAAAACACATAGAACGGAATACACGCATTCCGTAAAACACATGAGGAAGGAAATCGTCCCAGTGTTTTTAACGGTGCATAAAACACCACCCGTGCGTAGCACGGGCTTCCTCTAGTGCATAAATAAAACTTGCATCGTGTAAGATGTGGTGAGCAGAAACTAGGAAATGGTGAATGCTTTCTGAGACTACTGTCCAAATGGCAATAGCTGCTAGATTGACATTCGACAGGATAGACAATTGAGAAAGTGACTGCCAACGGTAATTTTAAAAGGCATTGATTTAATTAATGATTGGGTAAACCTTAGCTAATGTGGACCGCAGTGGCCGTTTCAAACAGCTTGATACATGGGTACATTATGCATACATAATTCAAATAAACGCTGTCACTTGTTGAGCATGGTTGTATGTCTTAAATATTTTGTACTCAGCTGAAATAAAAAGAAGGTGACATATTTACACAAAAGTCTGAGATGCAATTTGACCTCGAGTTCTCTTGGATTGAAGGCAGGGGTGCTGCCCTCTCGACTGTATTTTGCTTGGGGTACTACGAACCCTGACAATCCTTGCTTTTCCTTCTGGCTTATTTTTAGTCTTGTGTGATGTGTTCATACCATTCTGATGAGGTTAAAGCTCCAGCATGGATCTTCTATGTATAAGAATACAGTAGTTATGAATTGCCAATAGTATGATTTTAGTTTCAACCCATTTACGTTTGCAAATCATAACAATCGAAAACACAATACGACAATAGGAGAACAACTGTTTAGTTCTTCTCTAAATTTTCGGTGAAATTGTCGTTCACCTACTTCGGAAAGTTTCATGCACTAGGAAATGGTCGCTACATCGTGTGGAGTAAACAATTTTGAAAGCATGCACAATTTTGAAAATTGTTTACTCCACAAGATGTAGTGACCATTTCTTAGTGCATGAAACTTTCAGAAGAAGGTGAACGACAGTTTCACCGAAACTTTAAAGAAAAACTAAACAGTGTTCTCCTATTGTGGTATTGTGTTTTCGATTGTTATGTCAACTGCATACCATTGTAAACGTTGATTGCTGGTTTTTGCTACGTTTGCAAACCTTCTTGTTGAATTTATAAGTGTGCATTGCATTGTACGATAACGCTGAAAATAAAGGAGTGACATGCGTAGTACTTGTGTGACTTTCATACTTTTGTGCACTGCTATCACAATGTCCATTTTCAGGCTACTAACAAAGCACCAAAAATCAGCCAGAAAAGCAGTACTCCAGTCAAAAAGCCTCCAACTTCCCCAACAGATGATGGGTTACCTTTGTTCCCACCTACGTATGGTAAGTTGATTAATTGTGTACATGAATTCATCACAGTATTGAAATTAAGTGTTGGATTATCCTTTGGAATTTGATATAAAGAGAATGGCTACTCTTTTGGGTTATGGACATGTGTGCCGTTAGATAGCATTAATATACATGTGTTGCGATTTCATTTTCATTCTCAAAACCTTTCGTTGCATGTAAAAACTATTTATTTTACAAAGCATATAATTCTGAAGATATTACCGAAATCTATTCAAGTTTCCATCGATAGTGATCGCAATCAAAACGTGCTGCACCATCTGTAGGACGCGATATACTGGCACTACTGCTTCTGGACGAAGTCAAGACTGAAACTGAAAGTAAAAGCAAGTGTTTACTGGTAATGTACAGGAGACAAGCGCTGGTCACATGGTTCAACCATCACTTCCGCGGTTTGTGCTCTCGTGGCAAAATTGAGTAACTAGAGTATCTGTAACGGAGTTTTGCACGCGTTGCTTGAGCGGTAAGTCTAGCAAGTGAGTTATCCCGTAACGTAGTTATTAATCCAAGCGGTGTGAACTATGTGAAGTAGGTGTGAACTTAATGCTAAAAATAGTTAAGTTACATGGAATGTAAAAGTTGGCCACCCCGCTCAGAATTGCTTATTAGTGTTAGTGAATACTAGTGGTGGTGGTGGTGGTGGGGGGGGGGGGGGGGCCACAACCTGACAGAAGCTATATTGGATGCCACTTGGAAAATGGTGAGCGGAAAACAGTTTTTTCGATATAGCTCAAGACCACTAACTTCAATCGAAAAACTTAGACCAGCAAAAATGTTCAAAATAATATTCTGCAAAAAAAAGTATTCCTATCAATGTTTTCATAGTACGGTACAGAGGAAAAAACGGAATAAAACTATTACATACCTGTTGCGGGCAATGTGATAAACATAAGTAGTGCTGTTTTCGAGTCTGTAACTCTGAATCTAACATAGATAAACGAATGAGGTTTGAAGCATTCAAAAGTTGTGGTTAATACCTTTTGAATGCTTTAAACCACATTCATGTAAGTGTATTAGGTCAAAATTTACAGACTCAAATGTAATACGGATTCATCCGAGGGGCTGCGCAGAAGTATTGCGCAGTGGGTAGCAATATTGGCGACGCACGCAGCAGTTGACCCGCGGAACAGACAGCAGTCAGAGTGGTGACACGTGCCCCTGTCTCCCCTCACTTCATGTAAAGGAAGACAGTAAGGAAGGAGGAGGAGTGGGTGTAGATCGTGAATCTGTCTGATGAGGATGAGTGAGGCGGATCGTTGTGTAAACAACAAACGACGGAGGTGTAATCCAGCCAAAGGCGTCCTGAACATTCCCCTTGAGGAGTGTGGGTAGCGGAATGGGATGATGATTGATGACGGGAGGATCAGGATCAGATCCCTTTCTCTTCTCGCATTGTATAAGGGAAAGTTAGGAGAAGTCCCGGCGAACCGGGACTGGGTGATGGATGGGCAAGACGGGTCCCGGAAGACCACATGTAGTCCCATGAACTAGAAGCCCCAGCCGAAGGAGGTGTCGAAGGAGTGACGACCGAGAGCACAAAAGCTTGGTAGGATCGAATCATCGAAGGGTACATGTGGAGAAAGGTTCAATGAGAGGATCGCTGTTGTTAATGAGGACAGGAGGAGCAGCAAGTAATAAGGCTGCTGGGCGGATCACAAAACTGTCATGAAAATGTCGGAAAGGGCTTGAGTAACCGCAAGGACTGTGGGAGCAAGAATCTTGGAGATGTGGGATCCGATCCCAGAGGAATCGTTGTAACGGATGGTAGGATCGATGGTATGGCTTAGAGCCTGGTATAAGATGAAGTGCTCCCCCCTCCCCTTTTTTTCGCCTTCGGAGCAAGGGTAGGGAGGAGAAGGAGGAAGGATTGAGAGATGCCAACTCATCGTGGACTGCCGGCCGGACCCAATATCTCTGTGAGAGGCAGCCCCCAACCAGTGGGTAGGTGGCGTGGCTAAATCCAGAGAGGCTGCGCAGTGGGTAGGCAACGTAGTTAGGTATAAATCCGCTGAGCAGGGCATGGGGACATCTAATTCTTGTGCCGAAGGAAGCTACGTCCGTCTGACAGAAGGTTATCTGGATCACCCCCCCCCCTTACTGTTCCTTCCTGAAACAGGAGGACCGGGGGGGGGGAGAATAAGGGCAGTGAAGAGGAGTTGTAGACCAAGCTGTGTTAGGCGGACCGTGGTTAATTGGGTTGTTGACAAGCGGATCGTTGTCAGGCGGATCGTCATTGAGCAGTGAAAACGGACCGTGTTCAGCCTACCCGGAACGGCATGTAAGCCGCCCTGGAAGGAAGCAAGAGCGCATCCCTAACAAGGTTGTAAGGGGGCTCGAGGAATGGAGCGCGACGTAGGTGAAGGATACAATTGCTTAAGGACTGAGTCCACCAATCCTGCCGTTAGCCAAAGGGGCCGGCGTTGTGCAAACTGTTGATGGATCCATGATGAACGTCAGCGGATCGATCCTTGAGGAGGATCGTGACGTTATTGACACTCCCAAGAAACATGGAGGGATCGAGTTCGCAAGGGGGACAAGAGCTTCTAGTAGGAGCGGATCCGCAGAGCAGGTGGATACCTTCAAATTGGGCTAGGGTCCCGGAGCCAGCCGAAGCAGCAGACAAAGACGGAACGTCATGAAGGCTACGGCGTGAGGCGTGGAGGCGGGTCGAGGATGGTAGAACGGCGTAGGAACGGAGACTGGAAGGATGAGGATCAACGGGGAGAGCTCTCAGGCGACCACACTCAGTGGACGCCCTAGGAGAAAGATAGCATTAGATCTGCTGCGCCGAGCTTATATAGGCTCGCCCGCTTCCGGTCATGCGCAGTATAATATGAGCCTAGCAGGGACGACAACTTCTAGGGGAAAATCAATGCTCAAAGGGGAACTGCTAGAAATTCAGGTAATGTATATTTCGTCGGCTATAAAAACTTTGCAACCATCAGAAGTATATTTGAATTGGCCAAATGAAAGATTAAAATGACCACCACATCAAAATCGACAGTTCGCTCCAGTAGTGACGTCTGTACTCCCTGGCTTTGACTTACCGTCATCAGTAATAGGGGGATCTTAGATAATGGCATTCACTGACTGGAAGAAGAGCCCTGACACAGTGACAGTGGCAATGGT
The DNA here is from genome assembly GCA_023313725.1 of Lithobius niger. Lineage (NCBI taxonomy): Eukaryota > Metazoa > Arthropoda > Chilopoda > Lithobiomorpha > Lithobiidae > Lithobius > Lithobius niger. The sequence goes on along the minus strand of JAHWFP010022290.1, from coordinate 57,225 downwards.
TGAACTTATGGAATACCCATTCACCTAGCAAATCTTGGAGTCCCCACAATTCAAGGTTTTAAAGTCGGTTTTAATCGCCCTTTATGAAGCCACAGCAGAAACTATCAATGGTCAACGAGAGGAAATATTTTGTCACCATAATCAAAATCCAGAGATGATATCCCTGGCACAAGACGCTCTCCTGCAACACTGTCGACATGCTGTGTACCAAACAACTACCTGGACCTGCACTAACAAGAAAGAGATAAACCTTCCAGATCCAACACAGGTGGAGGGAACAAGATCACTGCTCCTTCCCCTATGGATATCTACCCAGGTAGTGAGCACTACGTGTCAAGCAATGGTGACATGCGGTTGCACGCGAGCATGTGGCAAAGTTATTTGATTGCCTGCTCTCAGCAAGTGCCCTTGCCTATAAGTGATTCTAAGACAGTCACATACCAGTCTTAATTTGATTTAGTTATTTTTTATCAGTTGCGCA
>JAHWFP010022290.1:39871-53798 GCA_023313725.1 Lithobius niger | reverse complement strand
GATGGACATAAATGCAACCTCCTATTAAACGAACTTCCAAGGTCATCACCAAACCTACCCAGACTAAGATGGACATAAATGGAACCTCCTATCAAACGAACTTCCGAGGTCATCTCTAAACTTACTAGAGACTAAGATAGACGTAAACGCAACCTCCTATCAAACGAACTTCCAAGCCATCGCCAAACCTACTCAAAGACTAAGATGGACATAAATGCAACCTCCTATCAAACGAACTTCCAAGGTCATCGCCAAACCTACTCAAGACTAAGATGGACATAAACGGAACCTCCTATCAAACGAACTTCCGAGGTCGTCTCTAAATTTACTAGAGACTAAGATGGATATAAATGCAGCCTCCTCTCTAACGAATTTCCGAGGTCATCTCCAAATCTACTCAAGACTAAGATGGACATAAAGTGAAACCTATCAAACAAACTAAGTTTCTTCCAAACCCACTCAAAACCAAGATGGATGTGGATTCACACTCCTGTCAAATGAACTTCCAAGGTGCTTTCAGGTATAACCGATATTCAGTCTTTAAGTAACTTAACTATCTAAGTGTAATCATAAAACAGCATTTTAAATCTTTCACTAATTGCTCTGTTCAAGGTGATTTAAGCTGTAACTTGCAATCAAATCCAAGTCAACATTTTATAAAAAAATTACTCACAAACAACACGGGAACAAAATTTAAAAATGAATTCAAGGTCTTTCAAACATAATGCCCAGAGGCCTTTTCCAAATGCATTTACAGCAAGATATCCTCATGTGTATGCCCAACAAACTACAGGCTTTATGATGGAACTACTATTATGGTGTCCAATACCCTCAACCCAAAACATTCACAGCTTATTCAGAAGCAAGAACCCTCAAAATACTGCAACTACAATTCAACCCTAATTCAACGTAACCATAATTTAACAAAAAAATAGATTCAACTTGACCCGTTTAGAGGTCATCCAATGTTGGCATTAGATGTCTTTTTCTCTTAATTGCTGTATTTGGAAGAGTCATGTCAACACATATTCTAATATCTGAATTTTCTTTGGGAACAATTACTATAGGGGATACCCATGAAGTTGGTTATCAACTTTCTCGATAATATCTTGCTTTTCTAAACGGTACAATTCTTCCTCGACCTTTTCTCCGAGGTGAAATAGTACTCTACGGTGTGACAAAACTACTGGTCTTATCTTTTCATCAACGTGCAGTTTAACTTTATAACCAGCTAAGCATCCAACTCCTTGGAAGACACCAGGAAAACGTTCCTTGATTTCTGTCGTGGTTATATCTTCTGTTAACAGAGTCTACGAATTGAACAAACCAAGTGCAGCCGCTGTCCGATAACCAACAAGAGCAGTGTCTCTTGCTCACGTCACTTGAAACTCAACCATCTTTGATGCCGTCTTGGATGTGACCAGCGCTAAGAATTTTCCAATCAGCGGTAATGGGTTGGCTTTATCCCTGGCGTGTTATCACGTTTAATGTCTTGTTCATTAGCAAAATCGCAAATGATAAACAATAACAGAACAATACTCAACCAGTGCTTGTCCGTTTCAAATAGTTAGATCATTTTAACATGTGTGCTTTAAACTGCAATTAGTGTATACCAAAGTAGATTACTTGTTGCCATTATCACAAAGTATTTTTTAGCTTTACATATTAAAGGACACAGATCTCTTAGTACTAGTCACCCAAAAAGGCCGTGCAGAATATGGTCTTAAATACTCAGGCACATAATTATACCGTTATTTACACCAATCCACACTGTTCCGAGTTGTTGCCATGTAGAATCTAGACTTGTAGTATCTTGTTTTTATTTATTTAGTAATAAAACATTTTTAAAACCAATTTTGTTGTGATATTTTTGAAATATAACTTTACTAGTGTTTTAGCAACATGAATTAACCATATTATCATCACAGTACATAGAGCTGTCACTATCTTCACCATAACCTAAGAGGCAATGTTTTAATAGTGTCACACAAATTTTGCCCTTTTTCAATCCCCTCCCCGTCAGAGTTACAACTTTTTCAAGCCCCACACACACTTCATATCTATGAAGAGGGTAATAATTTGGGAAAACTTGTAATTTTCTAGCCATTTAAATAATTTTTTTGGCAAAATGTTTTGTACCATATTCTACATTTAAGATTTCTGTGTCACCAGAAGAGGAAATGAAGGTTCTGAATGGGTCTATTTGGCCGACACATGTCGCTTTGAGGAGGTTTTACTACTCGAGGCCCAGAAATCCGCAATAACTGTAATGGATCTTAAAATTGTCACTTTTAACTGTAAATCGGTCAAACGAGTCGTGCAAGGACTGAAAAATCTTTGTAACAATTGTGACATTGTGCTTCTTCAAGAAACTTGGCTCCTGCCGAGTGAGCTCTCTCTGTTGGGCAATATTCATCCAGAGTTCTGCGCGATGGGGGTTTCTGCTGTGGATGATGCATCTAGTATCCTGTTTGGTAGGCCTTATGGTGGGCTTGCCGTTCTTTGGCGCAAGTCCCTTGGTTTGCGGATAACGACAGTGCCCACTCAAGATGCTCGCATTCTTGCAGTCCGCTGTGAAAGCGGAACGGCCGCCTTTGGCCTCGTTAATGTGTACCTTCTTGTGGACAACCATGTTAACCGGGAGAAGTTCGACAATTACCTGGGCGTGATTTCTGCGGTTATTGACTCAATTGCTGTGCCGTGTACTTTTGTGATGGGTGATTGGAATACCAATGTTGGGTCTGCCCGCTACGGTGAATTGAAAGACTGGTGCACTGACAATTGCCTAAGTATTGTGGACAGCGATTGGTTGGGTGAAGACTCCGAGTCATTCTCTTTTGTCAGTGATTCTACTGGGTCTACCTCCTGGATCGACCATATTGTCGGGACTGGAGCGGCTACCCATTCCACGAGAGGATGCGATGTTAGTTTCTCGGATCACCTTCCGGTGTTGATCAGTGTTGACATCCATGGGTTCGAGACCACTGGGCCTTGTGTTAATACTTCGGGTGGTGACGAGGGATTCACTACTGCTTTTCAGACGGCCAGGGGAACCCAGTACTACACTCAACTTACACACAAATATTTGTCGAACATTGCTCTTCCCGTGGAAGTGGTTGAATGTAGGGATCCGAGGTGTGCGAGCAACACTCACAGGAAAGCTATTGACGTGTTTTTGGTAGTGTTGTTGAGGCCCTGAAAAAGGCTAGTTTTGACGTGCCTTGTCTGCGTGGGGCGAAGCGACGAGATGCTGGCTCTAATCGCAAGGGATATTCCCGCAAGGTTGTGCCCGGCTGGAATGGTTGCGTTAAGGAAGCGTACGAAAGTTCCCAAGCTGTGTTTCGTGTCTGGAAACAGAACGGCCGTCACAGGCATGGCATGGTCTACGAGAACATGGTTGCCAAAAGGAAGGGGTTCAAGACTGCTCTGCGTTGCTGCAAACGGAGGGAGACCGAGCATCACAATAATGCCCTTGTGAACAACGCGTTGCAGAATGATTGGCGTGGCTTCTGGTCTGTCATCAATAAGAAAAAGAGGCAGGATTCTGTGACCACAGTTGTTGACGACGTTTCGGGGAGTCAGAATATTGCCAATCTGTGGGCACACAAGTTTCGTAGTTTACTCAACAGTGAGACTAAGTCGACGCAACGTGATCCTGTCCTTCAGGAGGTCGAAGACGGTGGGACCTTCAACACCTTCACTGTGAAGGAAGTGGGTGAAGCATGTCAGAATTTTGGTCTGGGGAAGTCTTGTGGGTCAGATGGGCTTAAGCGAGAGCACATTAGGTATGCCTGGGGTGGTGTCCATGAGCTGCTAGGTAGAGGGTTTAGCGCTCGTGGCTGCCCAAGGTGGTTATGAATGTCATCATCCATCCTGTTCCTAAAAACAGTAATGGAAACTTGACTGACAGCAACAACTACAGGCCCATTGCAGTGGCAAGCATTCTCTCCCTGGTTCTGGAGAAACTCCTCATGATTAGACTTGAACGGTTCTTGATGACTTATGATAACCAGTTTGGCTTCAAACAAAAGCACAGCACCGAACAGGCTATTCATGTGCTTCAGGAGACCATCCGTCATTATCGTTCTCAAGATAGTCCTGTTTTTGTGCGTCTTCTGAACGCTAGCAAGGCATATGACCAGGTTAATTGGTGGGTCCTGTTTGGTAAGCTGCTGGACAGGGGGGTTCTGAAGTGGGCCATTCGACTGCTGGCAAAGTGGTACGCTGGACAAGAGACGTCCGTTCGTTGGAATGGTTGTGTTTCTGCGGGGTTTCATGTTTGCAATGGCGTTAGACAAGGTAGTATCCTTTCACCTGCTTTGTTCGGAGTGTACATGGATTCAATTGTCAGTCTCTTGCTGAGGAAGGCATTGGTTGCCACGTGGGGGGCATCTGTGTGAACAATATTTGTTATGCCGATGATCTCGCTATTCTGTGCCCCTCCGCCAAGTCCCTTCAAACGTTACTGAATACTTGTGTACTCGTTGCAGCTTAGCTGGATATGTGTTTTAACCCTGAGAAATCTGTTTGCCTAGTGGTTGTTCCCAAAGGTCGTGGATGGAAGAACTTTACCCTACCAAAGATCTTCCTTGCTGGCAAGCTGGTGAAATACGTTCAAAGTGCTAGGTATCTGGGGCACATCATCAGTGAGGACCTACGTCATGACGCGGACATTCGCCGGCAGTGTCGTGCATTGTGCATTGCTGGGAACACACTTGCAGCTAAATTTGGGACGTGTGACAGATTTGTTAAGAACCGCCTGCTGAAAGCTTACTGTGCCAGCCTGTACACGTGCAGCTTGTGGATTGACTACAGAAAAGCCAGCATGAACAAGCTTCGTGTTTGCTACAATAATGCCGTGAGACGGGTCCATGGTCAGCCAGCATGGTCAAGCGCCAGTCAACTGCTGGTGGAGAACAATCTTTTGTTGGCTACTGCTATCAGGAGGAAGGCAGTTTGGGGCTTCCGCTCAGGGGTGCTGGCGTCCACCAACACTCTTGTACACAGGATTACCCACTTTGCTAGTCAAAGAGGGGGTACCATGAATGTGTGGCATTCCATGTTGTATGGGGACACAATGTAGTTGACGACAACCACCTTTTTTTTTTTGCTAGCTTTGCCTGGGTTTGCAATTGCCAGATTATTTGTATGGCTTAGGCCAGTTAAACCTACATTAATTGATATATGTATGGATCATTTTGTGGTCCGATTGTGAAATAAATAATAATAATAATAATAAAAATAAGTTTATAAAAAGGTTGCTCGGTTAAAACCATGCGAAGTTGTGTGACCCATCAGAGTTGGAGTGAGCAGGAAAGTGCAATTTGGGAGAATTCTTATTTGATGAGGAAATGCTTTTCTTTTGGCCGACCTTCAGTTTTATGAACTTTTCGTGGGGGGGGGGAGAGGAGCAAGGGCAGATTCAAGGGAGGGCCCAAGGGGGTTCCAAGGCAAGTAAATTCGAAGAAACGGACAGAATTATTGAAAACACGCTGTTAAATTAGCCAAAAAAATCACTTGCGACCCCCTCCAAGACTTTATTTGGATCCGCCCTTCGGAAGGGGGGGGGGGGGGGGGGGCACCCCCGACCAGGGGGGTGTTTTTTTTTGGACCCACCCCCCGGTTGGGCCGGCCCCCCCCCCCCCCCCTCTTCTTTTGCGTGATATTTATCTGCAGCCCTTAACGAAAATGACCTACGTTGTGATATGAAATCCTTTGTCAATAATAATCCCCAAATAATATGGTAGTTATGGAGCATGTTTGAAAGAGCTTCGACTCCCAAAGCCTGTTGTGATCTCTATAGATGTACAATCCAAAAAAAAAAAAAAAAACTTATCAGGGGCAACTGGTTGAAGTTTGTTTTTATTGCCTAATGAAAATATAAATTGCCTGTTTTATATTTAGCAGTTCCCTCCCTTTTGGAGGCTCAATCCCTAGCGATGAAAAGTTGGCTATCCTGCCAGGCTAGCAGCTCCCCTTCTTTGCGCATGCGCCAGCGCAAGCCTCAGTATGAAAAAGCAGAGAATTCCCCCGAGTTTTTCTTAGTTTGTAAAACCATATTCGAAACTAACTCGACTCGACTCGTCATGAAAAAGTTGTGCTTTCACACCATATTATTGACTACCAAAGACGTCCGGAGAAAAGTTCTTGCCTGGATCGGTAACGTTCTGTCAGTCAGACACCAGAGATGCTCAGTCGAGGGATTCTGTCAAGAGCCTTTACCAGTATGTAGCGGGATTCCGCAAGGAAGTGTCTTGGGTCTACTATTATTCATCATGCTCACATGTTATTTCAGTTCATCACAGTATTTTTATGGATGGCACAACTTTGTGCACCCTATATCACATCTGGAACCATTGCTATCCTCCAAGACAATATTTATCACTTACAAACTGGGTGGAGGACATGATCTGAATAAAAAGACAAAAATACCAGCTGCAACTGGTTGATTTTTGTGTTTATTGCCTACGACGAAAATATACATTACCTATTATTTAATTGACGGTTTCCCCCCCTCTGGAGCTCTTATTAGGGATGGGTCGGTAACCGAAACCGAATTTTCGGTTTTTACTGAAAACCGACACCGAAACCGCTTCGGATTTTGTGTCGGTTTTTCGTACGATGTTGGAAAATCAAAAAAATGAGTTGTTGTTTTACATTTTTTAAAATAATTATCATTTTCTACGTATAAATGACAGCAAAGCGCCTAGCTATTAAATCGAAAATAGTAGAGGAAAATGGTGCCACAGCTGTATCCACGGTCTATGACGCTGCTGAAAGTGAAAGCAAGAGTAAGTTGAAGCTAGTAATACAACTGTTGCAAGAAAAAAATTAGGAAAATCTGGTTGGGGTGGATGGTGGCAAAAACCGATACCGAAACCGAGGTTTTTTTTGGCGTGAAAACCGAAACCGGAACCGAAATCAAAAAAATGAAACCGACCCATCCCTAGCTCTTATCCCTAGAAGTGAAAGATGTCTTCCCTGCCGTACACGTAGCTCCCTTTTAACTGCACATGTGCGGACGCAGGCCTTCTATATAAACGGTCTGATCGGAGTCCACCTCATCTTTCTTCCTCTCAGTCATAACCTTGGAACCGAGAGGGGAGGTAGGGCGGGCCTATAGGTAATGTATATTTTCATTGTAGGCAATAAAGTTGCAGCTGGTATTTTTGTCTTTTTAATTGCAGATGAAAATATACATTACCTATTATTTAATTGGCAGACTTCATCAACGGGTGGTGGACCCAAGGTTAACGGCGGCCTGTGCTACAAGACGGCGGTCCAAGGAATCAGTCCTGGAATGCAAACCCATCTGACAGTCCGGTATGGAGGAGATAAAGCAGTTGGCGGAGCAAACAGGACATGCGGGCCTTGAGTCGACAACCATGTAGGTCCGAAAGACTGGCACCAGTATAGGCGGACCAGAACCGGCCATATAAGGAAGCAGTGATGCCGGATTCAGAAAGAATAGGGCGTTCCACAGGGCAAGGCAACAAATTCTTAAATAAAAATAGAGAAATAAGTGATCTGGAACAGTAGAAAGCTGGATGTGGAATCGCTGGACCGTATGGAACGGATAGGTGCAGGACACAGGCGTAATACTCTGGAAGAAGCGTGATGCATGCCGGATGTTGGAGTGACGGAATTGATTGTCAGGACAGGCACCGGGGAGATCGGAAGGCGAGCGGTTAGCAGGAACTGGTCCGGGCGGGGGTAAGGGGGGGGGGGTTGATCTTGTCTGCATGCAGTGCTGTTGGCCTATTTCTCGTCCCCAGTTCTTGCGTCGTGTTACCACGTGTGTTGTAATATGATTATGTTTTGTGGAAGCACGTTGAACAGTGGTGTCGCGCCCAGTGCGCGGATCGGAGAGTACCTGAATGGAACGATACTGAGACAGGAAATGATCAACACGTAGGATCGTGGTAAGAAGTACTGCTAAAGGAGCAAAGTCATTAGGTTTCTTTTTTTTTTTTGTGGTTTGGTATCAAAGCTGGACATTAAACAAATGAAGGGTGAGCATCGGACTCCGCAGGAACCACAGAGATCAGTCCTGAGAATTTCGGGAATGATGCACGCACGTCGAAACAATACCGGACCCTTACGGCACATTTTTAGAAGGTGGCAAATTGAAGACAAGAACTTTAAGGTAAGACACAAAAACCCAGTGCGCAAGCCTTGGCTCGCTATTGGCAATCCAAACAAGATTGCCGGACCGGGGAAGTGCAAGGCAACCCTGAAAGGCCAGAGAACACGGGAACGAAGTTGGAAGCCATGTCGACTTACCACACGCTGTATGGCGATAGGTGGCAGAATGTTGACGTAGACGCAGCATCGTTCCAGGCCGAGATTAAGGCCGTGTCTATAGCGGCAGACGACGAGCCTAGAGGATCCGGAGCAATATGGTAAGAGCGATTCCGCGGAATCGGTTATCCGGGACGACGAGGAAAAAGAAACGGGCTGGTTGGAGGTTGTCTCTTGCGGACGAGGATCGCAAGCAGAGTTATGTGTCTTGAGGGTCCGCGATAAACCCAGGCCATGAGGTTGACGGGTCCTGGAACGAGCGCAGTAGAAAGCACGCCATGGTGCAGAAGACAGCAAGGGTGAAGGCCAATTATACTTTGCTTTGAGGAGAACGCAGTTGATATAAAGGCGGCGGAGTTTTTGCTGTGTAAGACTGAGTTCCGCAGCCAGAGAATGATTGGATGATCGTAAGAACTGGTTTGTTTCTTGAAGTTCGGAGGCTGCCGCCGCCTGTGTTTGAAGACGAGGAACTTCCGTGCCAAGGCTTGTGCATTGTCCAGTTCGAGAGAAAGCGCCTGGCTCATCCCCAAAACAAAGGAAAGGTTTGCATCTACATTTTGAAGATCGTGGACCGAGAGCTGCAGGCCACAGATAAGGGCTGCCCGAAGCACAGAAGCGGAGGGAAACGGCGTCGACCGATAATGGAGGTGTCCGGACCGGGCAATACACGGTAATACATAGTAATACACGGAAGAGGAGAAGCTGTTGGGCCCAGATTCGTTGAGCGAGCTGGATGGTCGGCGGGACGAGAAAAGTGCGTTTGCCTGTTTCGATGATGATGTCGACAACAGTGGAACCACATTTTCAGTGTGGAGGCGGTAGTAGCTTTCAGCTTTCGTTTAGAGGATACAGGAGAAAGAGTCTTTAGAGTACGCGAAATCCGGAACCAGTCGCGGCACAGAAGGTTGTTGGAATGGCGGGATCTCCTTCGACTTATGCTGACGTTGCTTTGGAACTGAAACTTGATAGGGATGGGTCGCGTCGGAGTAGAGGTAGACAGAACACCCAATTAGAACGAGAACTCCAGGAGGAGACAGATCGTCCAAACAGGACCGCTGCTAGGCCGCACTTAAAGAACATGGCTGGTGCATGACAGCAGGAACGGACGAAGCTGGTGAGGCAGGACGTATGAACCGTGAGATACCCGCAACCGCGGGGCAGGAACGGAACAGGCACACTGGGGACTGTGGGGTTAATGAAAGAAAGTCCGGTGAATGAAGAGGCGATCTCGGTGAGTCCGGAATCGGGGGTCAACACTCGGGTTGAAGGCGATACTCGAGGCGCCAGCTCCAAGCAAAGGAGGTACGGAAACACTTTGTCTGGTGAAGGTGGAGACAGGTCCGGGGAACGATCCGCGGACGGAGCAACTTAGTCAGGAAAGCAACGGTTCCCTGGACTAACAACCTGGTTGCAGAGTGGCACTGGAATGGTAGAAACACCCGTTGGCCTAGGGAAACGGAGAAAGGGAAGAGGGAGTCTGTTTCCCGGAATAGATGGTCCGGATGGAGCCACCACAGGAGGTGCTGAGCATGGAGAGGACACCATTGTTACAGAACTGGACGACGACCCTGGTCGGAACGGCGAAAGCGGCCGTCCTTGTCGCGACATAGAGGACAGGCCAGGAGGCTGACACAGAAGGCAATGTGGAAAATGGAACCGTGTTCCCACGAACCGTTGGAGTAAGGTCAAGATCCGCTGTACCGGAGGGAATTGTGGCCGAAAGGTAGAAACCCGGACGGGTTTAGAGACGACTGGCCGTCCCGACTGGCGAAAGGTAACTGCTTGGGAAGAGCGAAGAGGCCATAGTGGCCGAGGCATAGGAGAGGAAGGTGGATCGGCAGGTGGTGTATATAGCTGCGAAGGTAGAAGGAAGTGCGGATCAGGAGCCTAGTCAGCCGTGGCAGACAAGGAATCGGATTGAGAAACCGACGAGTCCCCCGAAGCACTAGAAGAACTGTCGGTCCGAAGGACCAATGAAGAATCTATACAAAAACCAAAGGCCGAGAAACGGAACCAACGCAGGCCACTGGTGCAAGGCGATCCGGTAGCGCTTGATGGAAGACAAAGACAGGAGCTCAAGGACAACTGCACGCGTGGCTGCCCTACGAAGAAAGATGAGGCGAATTCCGATCCGACCGTTTATATAGGAGGCCTGCGCATGCGCAATTAAAGGGAGCTACGAGTACGGCAGGGAAGACAACTTTCACTTCTAGGGATAAGAGCTCCAAGGGGGGGGCTGCCGATTAAATAATAGGTAATGTATATTTCTTTTCATCGGCAATTAAATCAAGTGTTGAATCCTTAGATCAGGTAACCAACACCTACACACACTCTATTACCTTGGTGCTAATAATATGCTGCAACATAGGTCTCCACAGGTTTGTAGCATGTCCAAATGGTTGTAGGCAGCCTACACAGTACAAGCTTTGGCCCAGTTTTTTTTATGTTGTATAATTTTAAGCATTACTTAAAGTCAGAAGTTTTAGTACATTACGACTCCAAATTACCAAAAAAAAAATGGTTTGTCCAGTTAATAAAAGACCCAAACGCCGTTTACAGGCAAGCACACTTATGCTACCACCAGCTTAATTTAGCAATGTTCCTTAAGGGCAATGAGCCCATTTACTTAATACATTACAAATAGGTCTACAACATTCACTAATGTTTATTGCGATATGCTCGGTAAAACTATATACAAGACATGAGGATGGTAGACGACTTTGCATACAGTTTAGATCAAAATGACACTAATGAAGTGAGAGTAGCTCACTGGTGAAAAGGAGATTTAAATATACATTAAATGGACGACAACAGGGTTTGCAATGAAATGTTCTAGCGTGTTCTGTGAATTCATCATAATCTTCAACCACATTACTGATGTATGAGCTTTTTACATTAATAAAAAAACATTCAATTAATCTATTTAACCTGAAAGACTGGCCTACAACACGTCGGCATTAATCTCAACTGTGGTCAGACGTATCGTAGAACGGTCTTGTCATAAGTGTTTTTGACATTTTTATGTAAAGCAACAATGTTAAGTTTCAGAAATATAAAAATAGTGATCCCTTATTATGACAAAAAAAAAACCCTAGCCTAAACTTAAAAAGGCATATAAATACCAACAACTCGTACTTTAAACATAAATTTGTAGAGATCGTATTTCTTCATTGAAATCATCACTCTTTCATTTTGTCATCATCTTCTTTCGTCGAATCACTGAAAATAGAAGTTTTTGGGTTTATTTTACCAAAACTGACGCTTGGAGATGCGTTGATAAAGTAAGTAAAGAAGAAACGATTATACAACAATGTCTATGATTAGAAGCACTAGAGCACTGAGGTTTTTAAATGCACTCTTGAAATGAACTCTTGTTAACTGGACATTTAAAATTTGAAGGAACATAAGGTACATAAATGAAAATCAGTAGGGTTTCTTTGATTCCTAAATTTACTTTTCAGGGAAAGTGCCCATCTATCGCCCGGCTTTCATTTTTAGGAGTAAACTCTGCTTTTCATAACAAACTGGAAGTGACCAGCAATACTTAACCAACTCAACAGGGAAACATCGTTGTTTCGCGTCCATAACAGTAATTTACAGGATTTTATGAATGATCATGATATACCTTTATAAGGTTCGTGCCTTTGATCAATCTATTCCTAAAATGCTATAGACAAAGAACAGGCAGCCACCACGGGTTGCGAGGCCCCGCGGATCACCAGATCAACTCTGAATCCGACGCCGATTTTACTGTGTCGAAAAAGGCACCAAATATGCCAAATCCTACAAGTAGCTTGCTCAGGGAGTCTAGGTTTCTGCTGCGGCAAAATAAAAATTCCGTGGACGTAATGCTCGGTTTCAGCAAAGTTCCATACGGCTTAATTTTCTTATTTTCTGCAACAAATAACTTAAATTCTGAGATTAAACGTGTTGATTAGGCGCTTCTTTTGCATGTTTTTGTCATGCATGCTGTGGGAAAAAGTGGGAGTAGACGAAAAATTGCAGAATCGCGGAATCGCAGAAACCTAGACTCCCTGAGCTTGCTTTCCCGTGGAAAACATAAACCCTGTGCATCCCAAGCAAATCCCGTGTTAAAATAAATTTTTTATGTTTAATGATTTTTATAAGCAATTTTGTATTTGCTTTTACTTAGTAAATTGCCACTTATTCGCAGTTTAACTCGCATAGCCAACAAGATGCAGTCAACCGGAAGTACCGATGTAGCAGACAATTCATGCCTGAACTGGAAATAACAACGTGCACCGCACAACTGGAAGTGTACAACTTTCATGTTCTTTAGCGCACTGGGGACCCCCAATATATTTAAACCAAAATTGTGAAGCCAAACTCCGAGTTAACAAAAAAGCCGCCATTTAGCAATGACAATAACTCACTCACTGCCAACAGAAATACTGTCTCTTGCTCGAGCAAAAGAAAGTATAGCCAGATTGCAGTATTACGAAAGTGGAGGTTATTCTGCCGTTTTTGCAAAAAAGCAATCAATAATCTCAAGAGTTCAAACTTAGAGGCAGCATCTCCTAAGTCAAATTCATGGAAAAAGACACAAGAGGCTACAAAAGCTTGTGGCTTAATCAGTAACAGAACAAGATTGTGATAAAGTGATCAGGGATTTAATACTGGCCTTGATTACCGCAGATTGGCATATCTATTTCTTAACCTTACTTTTCAGTTTTTTAGAAGATCACACATGCAGCATGTACACTTTGATAATTACTTCAATGCATTAAATAATGTATTACTGCTAGGGTAGGTAGGCCTATTTTACAGTTGCAGTTAAGATAAAGTAGCTTCATTTATTATTACTGTATTCCTAGTTTTATTTCAGGCAGGCTATTGTGTAAAATAAATTTTACTTGGCAACAATCCAGAAAAGTAAGTATTGCAAAACTATTTAAAATATAATAAACTTTCATTTTCACCCACATAATGCCAGTGAAAAAGGATTTTGGACCCAGAAATACTTCTTCCCTTCCTGCATAGTGCCGCTGAAAACTTAGTTTTAACCCGCAGAAATTATTGTTTTAACCCCATGCTGAGTGCCTGTCTTTGGCTATAGATATTGGCAATGGGTTGTGGACTATTACGTACCCTCTTCCATCAGACGACTTCTCGTCCATTGGCTCAGATTTTTTATCGTCTTTCTCGCCTGAAAAACAAACATACATTTTTAGTGAAGTTTTATTTAAGAAGTTTATTTATGCCAAAGCCTGTTTGGCTTGTAAAGACATTACTGGCAGGTAATGATTACCAGTGGTGAAACGTTGTGCACCTTTCAAGTCATCCTTTTTATCTTTTTCTTTGTCGTCTTCCATCTTCGGCCGCTTTCGTTGCAAAGTACGGTGAGACTGAATGCTGCGCCTATGGCCTTCACCCTCATCTTCACTATCGGAGAATTCTTCGTCACATGCAATTCTTTTGTCGCTTGCACGAATTGAGATGCGTTCATCATGATTAGGTTTCTCTTCATCTTCGCTCTCATTGTCAATGGCATCATCCGGGATAGCTGTTAGCGAAATGTTTTTGTTAAGTTGTGTAAATAACTTATCACGCAAATCCCGCACTACTAGCGTCTGTGAGGAGCTAACGCTAACTAAGGAACAATGTG
>JAHWFP010022290.1:0-34871 GCA_023313725.1 Lithobius niger | reverse complement strand
AAGGATTCGCTGTAGCGGCACACTGAAAACCATTCTCTGGCTGAAAAACAAACCCACGCTATACAACGCATCCAACATAGTCGCAAAACTAAACGTGAAGTACAGCGGCTCCTGTGGCCAACGCTTAGCGGTCTGTATTGGAGACTCCAAACAGACGTCCCCCCAGAAGCAGAATATTTTCAGCTGGTCTGCGACAAGCTTTTTGCAAACTAAAAACGGTCTGCGGGAAGAGGGAGGTGTCTGCGGGTGGCAGGAAGGTTGCGAATATGGAATTTTGCATTGTGTAAATTTTTGAGTTAGGCCAATTTGGTTTCATAAACAAGTCTCTTGCGAGAACTTTTTTCTAGACCTTTGTAGGTTGTTTTTGCTAAACAACTTGAGAACGACCAAACCTATCGTCATGACAATAGCACCATTCAATAGCTCTCGAAAAAAACGGTTAAAATGGTGTATATAAACATCAAAATCGGTCAACTTTTGGCGAAATTATCCCAAAAAGAAGACAATGAGAGAAAAAAGTGTAGGATAAATCGTACTGCAACACTGCCAGCCGTACTGCGACGTAGCGTCGCGCGTCGCTCCGATTCTGCCACAGGGGACGTCCCCATCCAAATCCTCGAACATAGCCAAGCGCACAAAAGATCCATCCGATGGAGTCGTAGCCCATCACGATTCTACAAAACACTAGATTGTATGGAACTTATCAACATGCTGGTTTCAAATTCATGTAGAGACCCACATCTCTGAGCATTTGAGGCTATTATTATGATCACGACCTTCAAGAAAAAAACTATTCTCCTAATGAACCTGCAGCTCCCTGCCTACCCTTTGGTCCAAAACTTCGCTCATTGAGCACACTCACGGATGCCCCACACCAAGTGTAGAGCTCCGCTCCCAATGGAGCTTGCCATGCAGTGACGGCGTCAGGACTGAAGTGTTTGATGGGCTGGCAGAGGGCACATCTGGAAACAGAGTTGGCCAGGGATTTTTTTCAAGGCAGCCACATTCGGCACTTTTATTCCGTTTAATTCAACTTGAACATAACATAAGCTTCAGTGCAGTCCAATTTTTTTTCTTTTGTAAAATATGCCCCATAAACACACAAAATAAATTTAAAAAATGAAAGCTCAGTTAATTCATTTGATGTCAAATTTAGCCTGTAATTATTTTTAGTTTTTTTCTTCTTAGTTTTTTCTTTAGGGGTGGGGGTGTCATGGCCCACCCCTAGAGCCATCACTGTTGCAATGATCAGACTCACTGCCAACAGTATTAATTTCAAATGTGCAAAATGTCCACTGCAATTTGAATCTTAGCAGACCTGTGCCGGAAGTTACCTGAAAGAAGAGGACATTCCTTTTCAACAATGTTTTCCAGTGCTTGTTGTCGTTGAAAATTTGTGCTATCGCTAAAAGGATTTTACTTTGAAGTATCGGATTTATAACAAGTAAGGCTGAACCGATACCAATTTTACCGATCCTATACCGATCCGGTTTTTAAAATTTTGCTGATACCGATATCCAAAATTGTATCCCAATTTTTCATCAAGTGTAGTTTTCTGCAAAAGTCCAATAATTATTAAAATAAAAATTTAAAAAAATAGTAACCCACAGTTAAAACCTAGCTACGAAAACTCGGTGATTTCCTGAGCAAAATACTGTGAACCACATATCGTAATCTCAAACGGTTCTAGAGTTATCGATATCAATAACAAGCGTAATTTTTTCTCAAACTTCAATTAAATACACAACCATAAAAAGTTGGTGTAAATTTTTTAAAGTCAATCAATCGCTTGTGTTTTGTGCTTGAGCGCGACTTTATTCATCAGGCTTCTTGCGATTGCATCAGGCTTATTGCAATTGCTTATTATTTTTTATCGGACGGTTTGTTGTCATAAAATTTTCTCTTGTGACCATTGATCTTTACAATAGTTCATCTCCGCTGTCTGGATGGTTGCTTGCCACTTGATGTTGAGTTCATTTGGAACTTAGAATGCACGAGGTGGTGGATAAATTATTGTGACGGAGGCTGACTATCCACAAGCATTACTCCTTTCCACGTTTCATGGTTAAGTGACTCCATTTACCATAAAACATGTGCCTTGTTACTCCTAGCAAAGAAAATGCTGGTCCGCAATATTTAGTTAATGAATTCAGTAGGAAAACCAGTCAGATGCCGCAGCTGTGACATCACGCTAGAAGTATTGGAAAATTCACCGTGAACTTATGATGAACAACTTTGATGAGCTAGCTGTTCAGTAAGTTGCTTAATGTTTAATAATGCTCATGGTTTGTAATCTTCAGGGGTGTGCGAGTATTTCGTTAACACTTATTTTGCAAGTGTCTTTTTTTTTTATTTGTTAGAGTAATAGCAACTAAGATGCTGCTTAACGGACTGTCAAGGTCAATGTCTACAACTAGTTTTCCAGTTTTTAGGATAAAACTTTAATTGAATGTCAAAATTGGTTAAAAATTGGCAAAGTTATCACATTTTTATCGAATTCAAACTCAAACTCAAAACTTTCGAGACTCGTACACCCCTAGTAATCTTTACCCATGTACTGGAATGGAAAATGTTAGCAATACTGGCCACGGGAGTTTGTGGATGTAAAATATGCACAGCAGGCTAAGAATCAAGCGATCATTGACAACAGCACATACGAAGGAACTGTATTTTACCACTTTCATTCACTTACGTTGCATTTGGACTCCAGGTGCATGTGGTAGCATTCTTAAATTTTCAAAAAGTCTCGTTCTGAAAAACAAAATAATTTTTTTTTTTAACTCAAAACTGTTGTTACCTGCGTCAGATAAAAAGACTAAATCACCAACTTACTTTATTTTGTCTAAATATTCAGGTGTATTTTGGTTGGCCATATTTGAGGGACTGATGTGCAGTTTGAAGTCTGGTCCGAAGTACTCGAAGTAGTCATTGTACGGCAGTTCTGCAAAAATCAATTAAGTTATGGAAGCACACCAATTCCACCTGTACGTGTCTACCGAACTTCAGTATTAGTGCACATAAAATAATCTTCATGATTTTTACAAAAAAATTTACCCAAATATTTTACCCAAACTAAATATAACATTTTTTTCTGGTCAGACTTAAGGATACACATTACAAAAAAAAAAAAAACCTGATTCCTCCGAGTGTGTGTAAGAAGTTTTTTGTGACAGAATATGTGATAGAAGACGTTAATTATACCGCTCCAGTAAAAATTCCCTAACCATAAAATCAATTCAATTTGGATTCATGACCTCAAGATCGTGTCAAATTCACACTTCCTTTTTTCTTTGTTTTTTTTATCTCCGCTTAGATCTGAAAGTGTGCCGTACTACGTGTACATCACTCAAGTAATGTTAGGCAAGATCGACAATAATAATCACAACAGCTCGTTGAAATGAAAACAACTGTGTGAAGTTTTACTTTGAATTTTACTTGAAAATACGCAATTACAAAGATTCGTTGTACTGTTCAAGTTCGTTGGTGCTAATTTTCGAAGCACAGCCTGTTGGCAATGACGATTTTCTTCATCAGGCATTTTCTTGGAAATTTGTAGGTTTTTTACTACATTGGAGCTGCTGGTAGTTGGTTTTATTCGAACTTAGCGCTCGCGACCACTGATCTTTATCATGGTGCGAATGGAGTGCGTTGTTAAAATTGGCGGCGTTTATTTTCCATTTTGCATCAAGGAGAGAGTGAGATCGCTCATCTTCCGTCCAGGAGAGTGTGATACAGAAGCCCTGGTGTAAACTACCGAAAAATGGCTGCAGAAAAGTGCGAGAGTTCCCAATCACGAACAGCATCGGACAAAATGTTAATTATTAAATGTATGAAGTTTTCAGTTAATTTTGGAGGAGAAAAACGATGGTTTTAACTATTTCACGATTTTGATCTAAAAGCATTTTAGGAGGTGGATGTTAGCTTCGTCTGGGTATTTAATAAGAATTTTACGGTGTTTCGTAAACTACTGGCAAGCCAGCAACAACATTACCAGCCTTTCTGGGAACAACTGGCACTGCTAACGGCACCATTACCAGTTGATTTGGATTTACTGTAGCGTGGGTATCCGACTACCAGAGCAAACCCATGTGAAGTACAAGTAAGACTGACAAAGGTTATAACTTGAAAAAGGAGGGCTTTCCGGACCTGCGTGAATATGGACTCTTTTTTTTTTTTTTGGCCTTTTTATTTGTAGGATCTGTCAAAGTTTCGCTACACCTTTTAGTTACACATTGTATATGGGAATTTAAAGGTATCTCTCACGGTACGGACCACCACTACTAACACCACACGCCATACAACTATGGTTGCAGATGGTATTAAATACGATTCCAACCACGGGACATACATATCTTGATCAGGCCAGTATAGAGTGCACGGGCTCTTTTATTGCACGTTAAATGTGTGCTCTGACAACTAATGAGTGAACGTTGGCTTCGTTGCTGAAACCAGTCCCGCTTTGTGAATGCAATTTCCTCTGATCAATGCACAATGGAAGTTTACTTACCATTGGCAATGTCAACTCCTAGTGCAACGGCAGTTTCAAAAGTCCAACATCGGGCGACATTACGAATTGTATAGCCGCCCCCGCCAAGCAGTAATAAAGGAAGGTTGTATTTTTTGACGAATTCAACACATTTTGCATGACCTGAAAACATAGATGACAAAGTTATCTTAGACCACACAAATAAAAATAAATGTTTCTCAGACACCGCTGCATCATAAAAAAAAAGTCCAGCATTTTGGACTTTTTTCCAGTTGTCAATAAAAAAAAAACACTCGTGCTCATTGCACAAGTTCACCTTCTAGAATGTCTATTTAAGGATTAATAGCTATGATTTATTAACTCCCACTTCCCCTCGACAACCTACATTCGGAAAATGGCTGTAATCTTGAAACAACTGTCACGGTTTTTACTGTGAAAGTGCATGCTCGTGGAATAAAATTTCAACTTTAAAAAACGCTCAATTTCACATCACCAGGCACTACACTCACTACAGAGTAGCGCATTTTCGACAAAAGAACAGACAAAGACAGATGACAGTTAATAACAATAAGTCTGTTGAAATTCGCAAGACACTGTAGTGAGTATAGTGCCTAAGCGTTTTTTACAGTTGAAATTTTATTCCACGGCTAAATCTTGTTAAAAATTGGACAAATGGAAGTTTGGTAGTAAATTATGCCCTTCCATTGACTTCAGAGGATTCATTTTTGTGTTCGTAAATAAAAAGTTGCCTCTTCCCACATCACTACTTTCAGTACATAAAATATAAAATCTGCATAAATCTTCTTCTTTGGGAAATTATTCGCCTGCGAAACATTTTTTCGCCTAAATCATGTACTACCGCAAAAATTCATAATTGTTACGCACGATCTTACCACCAGGATACCTGTTCCTCGATATGCAGCAGATTTTCGACAGCTCTAAAGAAAAACAGATCAAATTTTCTTCTTACTGTCTTCTTCAGGCATCCAGGTTATTTATTTATTGAAACTACATCACTCTTTTTGCGCTCGTCGTGTTTTGAAATTTGCCGCGTCAAAACACGATAAGCGCAAACGAGTAGGGATCGACCGAATCTACTTTTACCAAATCCGGATCGGGTCCGGATAATTTAAAAGATTTGGTTAATCGGATCCGGATCCTAACTGAATCCAAAATAAAAACTTTGTTGATTGCTTCAGATCTTTGTATTTTATACAGACTAAATTTTCAGTCTAGCTGAGTAAAGTAGCAAAGTGAGTAAAGTTTAAAGACTCCAGTACCTATTTTCGCAACTTGTTTATTGGTTTTTCACTTATAACTTCTGAATAGTTTATGCTAGCCATTTGAAATTAGCTCCATTGGAAAGCTGGTGAAAAAACGCTTCGAATGGTATATTGAAACGTTGAAAACGGCCAGAAATTAGCGAAGTTATTGAAAAAAAGCCCAGACATTAAAAATTTTGCCGAATCCGAATCGAATCCGAATCCTAAAGATCCGGCTTCAGATCCGATTCGGATTCGGTCGATCCCTACAAACGAGTGATGTAGTTTAAATAAATAAGTAACCTGGATACCTGAAGAAGACAGTAAAAAGGAAATTTGATCTATTTTTCTTTACAACTGTCGAAAATTTATTGGATATTGAGGAACTGATATCTTGGTGGTGAGATCATGCGTAACAATTATGAATTTTTCCAAAAGGTCAAGAAAATCTCACGGTCGAATTAACCAATTTGGGTGCTCACGAGTAAATTGCAGCAACGTGACTTTTTTTTTTCAGTAATACACTAGCAATATTAAAATCAACAATTGATGTTGCTATCCAAAAGCAGTTATAACGGCTGTATCTCATATTGCAATAAAAATGTTTGACTGAATTACGAGCGTACTCTGCTTCGGCTTGGGTAGACGTGAGTTTGTTTGAAGTATAAGCAAATCGCAGAAGTTGAGAAGTTTAAAGCAACTTAAAACAACCACGCAACATTTTGTATTTTTAGGCGATACATCGAGTAAATGGTCACACCGAACAAAGTGAGACTTTTTTGTGTAAGCAACCGCCTTTATTTTTAACAAATTAGAAACCGCAACAAGAGCTCGAGCATCCAAAAACAAAAATTAGGTTCAATTCTTCAGTTAAAATTAAAAAGGAGCAAAATTCCAAATTTTTATTTAAGGCCATTAAAAGAAAGAAAGTTTGTTTCTCGGGCAGACATTTTTTTTTTGCATGCATGTAATTTTTTCCCCTCTTCCCTTTCATGTTTGCTTAAGAGCTAGTCTGCGAAATGAAAAGCATGGTGTCATCAGAAAGTGGACGACATGTTTTCATGTCTTCTGGACATGAAGACATTTAAAAAAAAAAAATGCTTTTATTGCAAAAAAACCAAGCTACACTACAAGCAAATATGAAATAAAAAGGTTTGTGCGTGAACGTTTAGGGCGGTGCCTGAGAAACAATATTTCTTTTTTTGACTGGCCTAAGTGTTGAGATAAACGGGTTTGAATAATGAAGGCACAGGACTGCACTTTTTTCGAAATATTTTTGTGTAGAAAAGCAACATACGTCTTATATGCAGACAATACGATAATTTCGCTAAATATTGACAGATTTCAACACTCAAATACACCATTTTAACTGTTTTTTTTTTTGTCAGCTTTCCAATGGTAAAAACCACAAATCCCTAGCTATAACAATTCTGAAATTATTTCTAAAAAAACATTTAACGTCAATTTTTAAACAAACGTGGCTTCCAAATGGGAATAAAATTGGTGTTCACTGCTAATTTTAACAGGAATAATGTTCACTGGTCATGACTTGTGCAGAAAATGTTTGGCTTGTGTGCACTTTTTTGGGGCGAGGTCTTTTTTCCTGGGTGCGGCTTATATGTGAGACAATACGGTATGCCGGTTAATTCACAATCTTTGACTTTCACCATTTGTCACAAGGTCGAAGCTTTGCATATTTTTCTAGGGCTGAGCCAATAAGACGTTGGAAACGTTTTGCAAATCAAGTTTAATACCGTGAAAACTGACTTTCTATTTTTTAAGGAACTGACTATTTTCCTCAAAATGTATTTGATAAATACATAAAATCAGTAATTAAAGCTGAAATATAAAAAAAAAGTAAAAGTTATTCAGATTTAAACAATGGTTGCTATCATTTAGATTCATGTCTAGTTTTTGAATTAGTTAACCATTCCAGGCTTTATCGGTTAACAATTCCTGCCAACTTCAGGCTTACGTGGTGACATGTAAAAGCAGTTTACTCATCCTAAAAAGGAAAGCAAGGCAGCTCTAGATTGGCAGTTTGACTAAATGAGTTTGGGATACTTTAAGTGGGGATGCTACTCTAAAAAACTGAAAATTCGGCCAAAATTGTGATTTTTTTAAATTGTCGTATTTGTTATTTGTGATGTGTTCCCTACCAGAATCAGAATCCAAAATATTATTTGTGAAAGAGGGTTATATTATTTTTGATAAATATTTTTTATGCGCCGGTGTAAAAATAAAACTCTGCAGAAAACAAAAAAAAAAAACTTTACTCTTTGCAAGCCCTTTTCTCAATACTAAGTTTATGCTTTACAAGCTTACTAGGGAAATCAACTGTTTCTACAGTACTGCTCCTTTCGGCTTGATTTTTTTGGAGGGGTGGGGTACATAGCCTACAAAACGATAAGACCATTTGAGTGGGGTTGACGCATGAGCAAGGCTAAGTAAAAAATTGATAAAGTAAACAAATATCAAATTTAATATCGTAATGCTTAGATGTTACGTAAATTTATACATTTGGCTGGCCCCACATGTAATATGTTGATCTAAACGTGTTGCCCGACATATTACGTGAAACCTAAGTGTGTAAGATTTTCTGTAAATGAATCAGGAGAAGTAGGTTTGATTTCCCAATGAACTATTACAAATGACTTCGATTCATCATAAAGAGGCGTGGCACGGCAACCAAATTTCTTTTTTAGTATGGTTTTATGTTTTTGAGTAGCATCTCCCCTTAAAGAACTTATCAGAAGTGAAATTTGATACCTTTTTCAGAAATAAGGTTTAAAGGTGAGAATGTTAACAATTGAGATTTCATGCATTATGCCTAACTGAGACGCGCAATGCAGGGTTCACAGTAAAATCTTTAACTTAATTTCCCTGACCTACATTGTCAAATTTCCCTGACTAAACACAAAATCAGCCGAAGGTTATTAAAAAAAACATGACAACAATCACTCTTTGAGACATTCTTCTCATCTCGACAGAAAGCTCAGCTGTGAAACCACGATGGACCAGCATTAGGGCAGCTGCAGACAGCTGTGTAGAGCTTGTCGTATTGACACAAGTACTTATTCCACACGCAATTAATTTTTAATTTCCCCGACTTTGCGTGAAATATTCCTATTTATAGTATTTTCCCTGACTCGTTTTATTTCCGTGACTTTCCCTGACTTTCCAGAAACTGTGAACCCTGCAATGTCAAAACTTCATTAGATGCTTAGATAAGAATTAATCTTGCAAGTTGTCGTTGCAATGATTTTTTTAGATGTTTTTATTTTTTCTTCAACATTTTTAGGCCATGCAAAGTTATTTGTTTGGTTTACAGGCGCGTGCGGATGGCTTTAAATTATTGCGGGTCAAAACTTTTTATTTGATTCTTGGTTCACGCAGTAAAATCACATTTTTCGCCAAATATTGACCGGTTTTTGACATTCCAGTACATCAATTTAATCGCCTTGAAACGAGCTTTCCAATGGTGCCAATTTCCAAACTCTAGCTCATACCACTAAGACGTTATTTGACAAAAACTAAAAAACTTTGAATAGATAACATAAATAACGTATTAGCAATATTATATTCTTTTAGGCTGATTTCATATTCTTTCAGCTTTGAGTTAGGTACATGTTAAAGAAATGTGGTCAGTTAAATAAAATAAAAAATAAAATAAAATGCCTGGTTGCTTGGTGCTTCAATTTGCAACCTCACCCGTAAACCTCGCCCGTGACAATTTTTTTGCGTGGCCTTAGCAAAGATATTTTTTTACCGGTACGGAGGGGTAAACTGTTTCATAGTAAATTGTAAATGAGGCTTGTGTAGTAAACTCTTACGCAAAATGGTGATTCTACCAGAGAACTTGTTTCAGAGTTCTTGTTCTCAGAGTAGAATCCCACAAGACTGTTACAAAGTGGGATTTCCATTTTGCTTTCATCATTTTGTTCTTCCTCACTTGCATCTAATTTTCTCCTGATGTACGAAATTTTTAGTCACTCCCGTTCGCCTCTCCCTCTGCTCCTCCGCACTTCCATACCACTGTCTTTGCGGCTAGCCCGTAAAACCTGCGCGAGGGAAATAAAAGTGACATCGAATTCTAGTCGGAGAACTTAGATTCTCCTGCGAAAACAGGTTCCCTGATAGAATCACCATTTCTCCTTCATAAAATCTTCCTCACTGTGTTACAACGTGGGACTGATTTACACACGTGGCGCGCAGCCAACCCACCTATCTGCAATGAAAGTAAACCGTTGAGCTGCAATCTTTGTAGCACCTGCCTAGGCAGCCCAGGTACCAACCCCTTGTAGTAGTGACCGCTGAACACGAAGGGATAAGTCCAATCGTCCACCGTAACAAATTGTGACCCCCTACGTCACCTTGGACCTATGGATGGAGGACATGGACTGAGCACCTGTACTTTTAGTGATACCATATGGAAAAAAAATGTGGTATGGAAAAAAGTGGTACCGATACAGCCTAAGTAAACACTGCACACAATGAGTCCGTGCAGAAAGGAAATAAAAGTAAACGTATCTAGACGCACGTTTAGTGTGTCGTGCCAAGTTAGGCAACAAACATCACATCAATTC
Organism: Lithobius niger; assembly: GCA_023313725.1. Classification (NCBI taxonomy): domain Eukaryota; kingdom Metazoa; phylum Arthropoda; class Chilopoda; order Lithobiomorpha; family Lithobiidae; genus Lithobius; species Lithobius niger. The sequence goes on along the minus strand of JAHWFP010022290.1, from coordinate 24,537 downwards.
AATTGTCGAGGACATAAACTATTGTAGCGCGATGCCATAGCGTAAGTGTCATATATCCTGAAGCATAGTTGAGCACATTTCAAGTACTTGGGGAAAAATAATAATGGGGGACAAAAGTTTAAATTGTGGTAAAATAGAGAGCAATGACCCACCTGACAAAAATTAACTTGCATAGGAATTTACAGCCTGGGGGTGTACGGGGCTGGAGTTGGAGGGCGCATAAGTATGAAAGTATTGTTATAACCACTGTTAGTATTATTCGCATTATCTTTGATTGATGGCTAAGGTTCGGATGGCCAAAGTGACGGTAAAGCAAGTTTTCAACTCCAAATTAACACTTTGCACGCTTCCAAAATGAATATATGTAAATGTCCGAGAGTCATTTAACCTACTTGAAGCGTTAGACGTAAAGCAAGCTTTGTGGAAAGGCCGTGAATTTGAATTTTGACTTTGTTCGTTTACTACGTTGGCAAACTGCAAACGCTTGCGGCAGTTTCGTGACTCCAACGAGCAAAAAATTCGTAACAACAAATTCAACCACAATTTCCTTTCGCTAACGCTTCCCAAAAGAACAAGGTAAATTTTCTTATTCAAATTTAGCTTTGTAATCGCTCACAAAAATTATGCCGTAAACATTTCTGCACCTGCGGCGTGTTGCCCAAGCTGCCAAAGCGCCGTTTGTGAATATTACTTAACGGTACTCTCAGACTTATTAAAATCATGCGTGCAAGCTTTACACATTACGAACGTGCTCATAAAAAATTACTCTAACTTCTTTACAATTCGCAAATGTTCGTGATCGTACTCTGATCCTCGTTTGTACTGCAAAACAAGCTAAGCAATGCATCAGTGGTGGCGCCACAAGGGGGGCAGGTACAGTCTGCAAATGGTCAATACTTTACCCAATCGAAAGTATGCAGAAAACGTTGACTTCGACGCCACGCCAACGTTTTCTGCTCTCCAGGGTATCATCAATTTCTTGAAAAATAACTTTTTAACACCTGTTCGGTCGCCAGAATTGTGACACCTCCCCCGAGCCCAGATCAGGAGTGTCACGAATTGAAAATCAGATGAGTCGATGCTGTGGCACATCTGAAGATTTAATGTGATATTGGTATAGCAAGTCAGGGATGCTGCAAAAGCAGCCATGACTAAGCGACTCTTCTCTGTCCTCGTTGCTAAGGACGATAGCCTTAGGGGCTCTATGGAGATAGGGACTGGCAGCAGGTGCCTCAAGGAAGGCCAGGAAGTGTCATGGTAACGGCCCTGAGGCATGTCACCATGACACAATAACAACGTGTATATTCATGTGCGTATCTAGACATACGCTAGTTTGTCGTCACGAATCTAAACAACGTTGCCAAAGAAAATGTGTCTACGTCCAATTCACAAAAAACAAAATGTCAAAATATAACCAAAAACTAGTAAAGAGGCTACCAAGTTGAGAATGGTTCGGCCTCACAAAAGAGTGATACGAACCAAACAAAAAATAAATAAAAACAAATTAAAACAAATCCAAAAAACTGATAAAGAGGCGAATAAGTTGAAAATGGTACGGCCTCTCAAAGGATATTTTCCGAGACTTTATGTCCCATTTGATTCACACTCATCTTCACCAAGTTAAGATATTACATCTTTTGAAACTCAATCTCACAATATCTTGCGAATTTTCGACAGCTTTAGCAAGTTTGGTGGTATAACTGCTTCACATCTGTCTTCCTCGGGCACTAAGCTTCAGTCCGTTCTCCAACTACATCTTCGTTTTGTGTTTTGAATAATGGAGCCTGCCGTAGCCTCTCGTATTTACGATGTTACTCGTTCCAATGCGTTTCTAGGTGAGCGCTAACATCTCTGCTTATTAAATGGCTAATGGTGGGATTTGATGGCCCTTGTAAATTCATCAACTTCTTGTGTTTCTGGTGTGCTCAACAATAGCAAGGGACTCTAGTCCTCGTAGATGTGCGTCACTTCTGTTGTTAGAAATTAGGAGCGTCTCGGTATTTTTCCAGTCAATCGGATGCTTCGTCTCCATGCAGTGGGTGGCTACGCTGCTGGTTTCAACTTTGTTTCGTACGTCCGCATGGTGGTGTTTTATTCTCGTATGGATCCCTTTTCTGGTCTCTCCTATATATGTTGCTTCACACCCACCGCATGGGATCCTATACACTCCTTTTCTCGTATTAGGGACTTCCTTCAGCATTCCCTCAATGTTTTCTGCTTCACATTCTTGGAGCTGTGCTTGTCGATTTCTCGTACTCCTGTTGTTGTAGTCTCTTTCTATTAGTTTTCGGCCCATCAGCTGTTCCTTCAGTTACGTGTTAATTCCACGCGCTCTCAGGACTCGCTGTATGCCACTGCTGACTCCTTTCAGGTACGTTATTCCTACTCTCATTGGTGTTTCTATTTCGTTCACTGGTCTTTCATCTTCCTCTCAAAAGGAGTGATATGAAATTAAAATATTAAAAAAAATACCACTCAAGCTATTGTTGTCGTGGCACATTATTACACATCTACAGACTAGTTGAGTCGAGTCTAATACAGAATGAAAAAAAAAGTGATATCACATCAAAAACCTAAACTGGTAAAAGGGACCGCCAAGTTCCGAATGGTTCGGCCCTTCAAAGGAGTGATATCAACACACCAAAACATTAGCTAAGTTAATCGCGCCGACTAACAGTTCGAAGGTTAAATGAACACGAACATTGCTACCGAAAGTAGGAATGTTTTAGTTTTCATTTAACCTTCGAACTATTAGTCGGTGCAAATAGCTTGGCGAATGTTTTGGTGTGTTAATATCACTCATTTGCACATAAAACATTCGCCAAGTTAATCGCGCCGACTAACAGTTCGAAGGTAAAATGAACACTTGAACATGAACATTGCTACCGAAAGTAGGAATGTTTTAGTTTACATTTAACCTTCGAACTATTAGTCGGTGCATAACTTGGCGAATGTTTTGGTGTGTTGGTATCACTCCTTTGAAGGACCGAACCATTCGAAACTTGGCGGTCCCTTTTATCCGTTTTGGTTTTTGAAGTGATCGACTTCTACATGGAGAACAGTTCCCTTACCTGGCGTCGTAGTAGCATTTAAATTTCGCCATAATTACCATGCATTCCTGGTATGAAGGAAGTTGCCATTACATACGCCTGGTGCGAAGGAAATCTGCCATTACGCACGCTTGGTGCCGGCAGCATTCATTTGCCCAAGACTTCCAATTCATTTGCCCAAGACTTCCACCTTCACACACGTCCATTCCTCCACAACTATCCGGAATCAAGGTACAAACCACCGACTCGGCGGCTTTCCAGATGCATGTCTGCATGGAAACCTCGGTCTCTCCTCCAGCCTGTGGGGTGTGCCGGTCCATGACTATCACGGCCAAACCAAAATGACTCTTTCTCACAAGAGTTCCGCAATGCAATTTGATGCTGGGCCACACGCATTAGTCCTCTAATTGCAACCAAGGCAACGCTGAAAAGAGAAACAGTCAAACTTTCCTGCGGATTCGCTGGTTCATGGCCACATTAGGACTAACTTCACCACCATCGTCACAAGCCCTTTCAATGGCCCCTACGCACCGTTTCCATGCCAACAGTCTTCGACCAGGCTTACATCCAACGCATCGTACTGGAATTATACCTGCAATTTCCAATCTGTGCAGGTCAGTCTTCCCAGGGCACATGGTCGTTGCCATGCCAATGAAAACGGCATTGCATTTACGTGCCACGGCACACAAAAAATACGGTGGTACGGGGCGCAAGGGAGCAGACAGAGAGGCGACCAGAAGTGACATAAAAATTGCATAAATTAAGAGATAATTTGATGCAAATGAGGGAGATCAAAATGCTGAAAGCAAAAAGGGCATACCACTTTGAACACAGAAGTATTTTATAAGAAGAATTAGGAAGTTTTTTCCAACCCTAGAGCTTCCTGTGTGGCCCAGATTCACAGTGTGAAGTATGTGCAAAATGTGACTGAAGAAACCTAACCCGTACCAATGTTACGGAGCATGGGACATACACAGCCAGTACCAATGTTGCAAACAGTGCATCCAACACCACCCGTGCGTAGCATGGGCTTCAAGATGGTTTACTGATCATCTGTTATCATTGCCAAGATAACATTCACTTACCTTTCAAGGTAATATTAAAGCAACCTAAACGATTCCCAGTGAATACAAAAATATAACCTCTGTTACTGACTGGCAGCCTCACTAAAATTCAAGATAGTTTAACGATTTCATTTTTTATCATTATGAAGGTAACATTCACTTACCTTTCAGAGTAACATTAAAGCAGCCTAGACGATCCCCAGATAAAGAATCGGCACCACACTGCAGTACAACCGCACTTGGTTGGTATGTTTCCATTACTTTTGACACAATCTACAAGTAAAAAGATTACCATTCACAAAAAAATAGCAAGTGTGGTAGTCTAGGTCAATAAACTGAGATGACACAAAATATTAAACTGTACAGGTTTTAATTTAGGTACACGATTTAATTTCTAACTGTAATAGCGGTTTTTATCAAAATTTCTTTTGCAAGATTGTTCAAATCTAACCTTTTGCACAGTACCAACTTTAGAATACATGTAATAAGCAAATAAAAGATAATTAATGCAAGTCTTACCGGCTGAAATATCTGTTCGTATGATTCGTCGTCAATGCCGTCACGAAGAGGAAAATTCACGGCATAATATTTGCCTTTGCCTGCTCCAATATCCTTAAGAGAAAATACAAATACAAGGAGAAAATAAATACTTAAACCCTGTTATCACAATGAGACCATTAGGAACGTAATGTGGCCAAACCAAGAGTAATTAAATGCATGTAAGGCCACTTAAAAAAAGAAAGTTGGTTTTCGGGCCTTTTTCTTTAGAAATCTTTGCGGGCAGGTGGAATTTAAGTTTTTTTATTTCGGCCCCATTTTTCCTTGCATTTTGGGTAAATTACTTTTTATTTTGGGCAAAAAGAAAACTGCATCATAATTCTACTTACAACGTGTCCATAAAATTATTTAACGACAACAATGGTAATTTTATACTTTATTTCTCACTAAGGACCATTTTTGTTCTTTAACTCTTATTTTTGCCACACGTTTTTTTTCATTTCCCGTCAAAAATCAGTGCGGGTGGGACCTGAAACCAACTTTCCTTTTTTTAATGGGCCTAGCGGAATTTTGGAAACTTGAAAGTGTTGGATGGCAGAAGAATTTTAGTTGCATTCCAGTTTTCTTCGTGTTGTATGTCAATTTTGTGGCACACCACTCCACTTTTTGTCTTATCTGGATACTACTGATGATTGGTGTTCGTGGGCACGCTCACAAATTCATCTTTTTGACCCCCAAGTTAAAAAGGTGAATTTGTGAGCGTATCCACGCGAGTACCAGTTGTGGTATTCTGGGTTTTGAGAATGAGCATCAACATTGAACTTGATCATTATTGTGAAATGTACTCAGAAATTAGTATGCAACATCATTAGATTTTTAAAAACTTAGGATCTTCAATCTGAACAGTTGCTACGACTGCAACTGACTGACATTTCATTGCTATAAATGTAGAACTAACTAGTAACCACCTACCCTAAGATCTCCTGTACCAGGAAAGTATTCACCATACTTGTGAAATGAAACCGTCATGACACGATCAGTAGTGTAGAACGCTTCTTCCACGCCATCCCCATGATGGATGTCAATATCAATATATAATACTCTTTGGTGGTATCTGCAACAAAACATCGGCGTTAATGCAGGAAACAAATACAACCAGTTAAATTACAACAAGATAAATTAGCTTTTAACACTACTGTAAAGGAATTGTGAACACCACATTACAGATTAACTAACAAGTACATTTGACTAGGAGCAGTGAGAAAATACTTGATGTTATCAAGTGTTCAAATTGTGCTAGTCTTTGGTGCCTGCAAGGTGCCCTCTCATTCTTTGATTAGTACCACGTCAAGAAGAATATGTACAAAGAAACCTTGTCTACTGAGTATCGTTTCACACATTCCTTAGTCTTAAATTATGATAATACAACGAAAAAGCATGGATCTGTTGCTTATGTGCTTCTGTAGTAATTACCGTAGACTCGCAATAAGCCACACCCGACTTTATGAAGCCCAAAAAGAAAAAAAACGCGCGTAATAAACCACAAATTTATGAGGTAATTGACTTTTATTTTTCCTTAGCCTTTTAGCCAACCACAGCAAAACATGGCTGGTAACCCAACAATTGCAAAAACCACAGCAAATACATAGCTGATGGCCTCATTCGCTAGTCACTGTCAATTACTATTTTGTCATCTTCAGAATTAACACTACTACTACTTTTGTTGCCCGATTCAGCACCATCTTCTGGAACTTCTTGTTCTTCAGCTTGTCTGTATCCCACAAGATGTCATCCTCTGTTACACCAAGAGCAATGCTGATGCAACATATTTTGAATCCTATTTAAAAATTTAACTTCAATGATTTTTTTTTTAGAAATGTACCTAGTGATTTGTGGTTTGCCCCATTTGAAAGTTGGCGAAAGTCCATTAAATTGGTGTATTAAACATCAAAATCGGTTAATATTTGGCGAAATTATCATTGTGTACACATGTAAGCTGCAGGTTGCTTTTATGGACAAAATATATCGAAAAAAGTGCAGCTTATATGAGAGTCTATACGGTAGTGCTGGACGATATCGACAATTTTCTGTACAGTACCAGTACTCTGGGAAACAAAAATCGTATTTGGGTTGTCTGTTACCGTTATCAGCTTATCAGTCATGGCTGGTAAGGTAAAAATAGTTAATCTGGATAGTTAACCCTTTGCGCGCCACTATTTATTCACAAATAAACCATCCCTGGCCATAACTTCCCGGTGTTCAGTACAAGGACTGACATAGTCCGCTTGATAAAATTGTTAAAAACTGTAACAAACTTTTTTATGTGCAATTTGTTGTGTTTTAATGTAGACAAATGCACCCATTTTTGTTAGCAGGATTAACAGCACACATGCTTCCAAAAATTACGAAAAAAGTTCTGAAACTAACAACAAAACCATCACGAGAATTAAATGGACGTCATATGACGTTTCCGGCCTCCCAGAGACATTTATTGAGGACGTCATATTCATGTGACGTCCGTGGCCCACGAAGGGTTAAAGTTTTGGAACATTCTGAATGGAAGTTGACCTTGTTGCATGAAAGAAAAATCAACTGCAGGTAATCTGCATTCCAATTAAGATTTATTACTTCAAACCGATAAGCCTCGATTTGCGAGGTAATTAAGAATGGTGTAGCAAACTGCACTGGCAATGCAGTAGATTAAGTTCCATTCGTTGCACTACGTCGCTCTTGCACCAATATCACACACACATACTTGCAAATGTCTATATCTTGCTATTTTCGACAGCGTAAATGGTATAGGGTCAATACGATATCGGTACAAGTATCGTATTGAAGCAGATACCATGGAATCGGTATCATCCATTTTCAGCCGATACTTGAAACCGATACTAGCCTAAATTAACTTTTATTTTCTGTGGTTGTGCAACTTTACAATTTGTTTGTTCTCCTTAGGCAACAGCGTTCTGTTGCCTTTTACTCCCAACGGAATTATTTTTTTAAATTTTATTTATGCAACAACGTAAACAAATAAGGCCTACTACGTTAACCATCATATACTTTGAATTCGGAAAGTTCGAAAGTCCAGATATAACAAGTAATGCTAAAATTCAAAAAAGAAATACACCATCGTATTTTAGCGAATTTTCGATACGCTGTTGACGAAAAGATGTAAAATTTCAGTCCTCCTATCTTCTTCAGGCTCCTTCAGTTAAGTGCTTCTTTCTGTTTTCATCGTTGTTATGCCGTTACCATCTTCATTAGCAGACGATGACTCAGGTTTGTACCGTAGCCTACTGTATTCACTGGGCAGACTCGCTCGTGTTTTCTTGTGCCATTTTCGTGCGAGACGCTCACCCAATTCTTGGCTAATGAGATGTTGAATCCCTGGATTGGATGGGTCTTGTAGGTTCATTAAGGGCTTGCCAGAATTAATTTCGTGCTGGATAGCAAATGATTCTATGCTTCTTAGATGTCGATCACTCCTAGAATTCGATGTTTAAAGTGCTGTTGTTTTACTTCATTTTATCACGTGGCCAGTGTCCATGTAGTGAAATGTGATGCTATTAGTTGCGTCCTGACTTCGTACATCAACCATATCCTGGCCTACTCTTGTGTGTACACCTTTCCGTGTTTCACCAATATAAGCAGCATCTCACTCACTGCATGGCACTCAATACACGCCCACAACTGTGTTTGGTACAGTCTCAAGCTCATCTTCCATTCCATTACTTTCTTCTCTCTTGATCTTACAGCCTTTCCTACGTGGCATTCTACTGGTTTTCGCATGAGCATTGACTTCCCATTTGCCACACTTGCCATTTTTAGTAAACGACTTCAGGCCAAACCTCTTCAATTCGTGTTGCATTCGTTCACTCAGCCCTCTCACATAGGTTAGACCTACATGCACCCCATTGGTATCGCTAAAAATACGTAGGGTGCCATTTTCATTCTCTCTCTCGAAGGATGTTTCATGATTTCCAATCGCTATTGCCACTCTGATCATTTTACTGAGCATACCAGGGGGATATCCTCGATTAATAAAGTTTCCTTTGGTGGAACATACATGTAGATCTGGTATCTACTGAGTGCTAGATCGCTTCACAATGCTGATGAATTCATTTCTGGCGATATTACGAAGTTGTCCCATTGGGTGCCCAGAGTCAAACGTAATCCCACGCTCAAGCGCTGATGGTGTCGTACAGGAACTAAAGATAAGAGAACCCCTTAGATAACGCGTGATCGACACATCGAGAAAAGGAATGGTGTCATTTTTCTCTTGCTCGCAAGTGAAATTTATATTTTGCTGCCACTCGTTAAGCTTTTGAAGCACCCGGGTAACCTCACTACGCTTAACCCTTTGCGCGCCACGATTTATTTACAAATAAACCATCCCTGGCCATAATTTCCTGGTGTTAAAAGTACAAGCACTGACATTGTCCGCTTGATAAAATTATGTAACAAACATTTTTACGTGCAATTTGTTGTGTTTTAATGAAAACAAATGCACCCATTTTTTGGTAGTAAGATTAATGGCACACAGGCTTCTAAAAATTACGTGAAAACATCTGAAACTGACCACAAAACCATCACGAGAATTAAATGACGTCATATGACGTTTGTGGCCTCCCAGAGACATTTATTGAGGACGTCATATGACGTTCGCGGCCCACGAAAGGTTAAGGATCGCAAATATATCATCTGCAAACCTCTTCCAATACACCAAGTCAGATTCAGTGTCATGACCTAACCTATGTGAGAGGGCTGAGTGAACGAATACAACACGAATTGAAGAAGTGTGGCCTGAAGTCGTTTACTGAAAATGGCAACAACCTAAAGTCGATGCTCATGCGAAAACCAGTAGAACACCACATAGAAAAGGCTGTAAGATCAAGAGAGGAGAAAGTAATGGAAGATGAGCTTGAGACTGTACCAAACACAGTTGTGGGCGTGTATCGAGTGCCATGCAGTGAAACACGGAAAGGTGTACACACAAGAGTAGGCCAGCATATGGCTGACGTACGAAGTCAGGACGCAACTAATAGCATCACATTTCACTGCATGGACACTGGCCACGTGATAAAATGGAGTACAGTACAACCTCATTAATAAGAACTCGGATAAGAAGAATTCCCGCTTAATAAGAACTTTTTTCAAGATTTTGGTTGGTCAGCTACTCAGTCAGCACTAAATATATACGGCTATAACGAACTCTGTTAATACGAAAGTACGGATAAGACGAACAAATATTTACAATTCTAGCTTATTTTTAAGAATTTGCTGTTCGTAACGGTTTCTTTTTCTTCCCCCTTGAATTTCGTTTCATTTCACGCAAAACATCAATCGCTAATTGACTCCATCTTGGGAAGTGATAAGAGTTTTGTCCGTTTGTGCAAACGCGAAGGTCAAGGACGAATGAAAAGAAAATACCGTATACCGGTAGGCTACATGTTTTTTAAAGTTGCAGTCCAATTTCTCTCGTCCGTTTAATAAGAACTACGGTTAATAAGAACATTTTTAGCCGTCCCCTTAAAGTTCGTATTAAAGAGGTTTTACTGTAAAACAACAACACTTTAAACATCGAATTCTAGGAGTGATCGACACCTACGAAGCATAGAATCACTTCCTATCCAGCACGAAATTAATTCTGGCAAGCCCTTAATGAACCTACAAGGCCCATCCAATCCAGGGATCCGACATCTCATTAGCCAAGAATTGGGTGAGTGTCTCACGCGAAAATGGCACAAGCAAACACGAGCGAGTCGCCCCAGTGAATACAGTAGGCTAGGGTATAAACCTGAGTCGTCATCTGCTGACAGTCCTATCAATTAATAAACATCTGTCTTCATCAGGGACATCAATGTATAGTCCGCTCTCTAATCACTTTCTTGTTGTTTTTTTATTTCAAAAACGGCACTCTGCGTAGCTTCGTGGGTGCTTGGAAATAATGGTGGAATAAGATTATAAACAATGACTGTAGCAAGCATTGTTTGTTATAAAGCAGCAAGAATTTCATTGCTGTAGAATGAAAATTTTCTCTGAGAATACCATGAAGAAAGCATTAACGATAGAGCTTTCAAGAATCAACGTTACCTTAATTTTTGAGAATTTTTTTTTTTTTTAATGCGTTAGCGTGTAGTAGGTAAAGTAGCAGCAGGGAATTAAAAGATGTTTTACCGAAATGTTTTACTTTGCTTCCTCCTTGGTATTCAAGGAGAATTTCATCTTGTATTATTCAAAGAAACAGGTGGCATGCATGGTTGCTTCAGGAGTCGAATTTCCAAATTTTGATCCGGGTGCAAATTGGCACTCCAAAATATGTTACTGGGGTGTAAAAAATTTCTTTGGAGTGCAAAACCCAAACGTAAACCAATAATGGTCTCTTATTTTATAGCCATTGAAAGTTCTAACATTCAGCATCACCATAATATGTACCGTTTTCCTGTACTTTGCTTAAAACTAATTAACTATTTCGACTCTAAAAATTAAACCCATAATTTAACCAAATGTAGTAAAAATTGGAGTTTAACTTCTTTAAGGAACGGTGTCACTGGAAATCTAACTCCAAGCTGTTTAAAATGCCGCAAACCGCAAGTCTGTAGCTTGTGCATTTCAAAAGTTATGAAAATTTCGACTTCGTCGTGCAAATTTGCACTCCAAGAGTTACTTCTGGAGTGCAAAGTACAATTTTGGAGTACAATTTGCCCCTGTGCATCCGATATTTCGACCCCTGTTGCTTGTTTCAGGTCTAGTATCGTAAATTAATGGCCTAGTAACAGTAGAGGATCTTTAAAAAAATGCATATAAAAAACGGCTCAGTGGCCAATACCAGCACACGTAAAATCCACCCTTAACATAATAATCTACCTGTACCAATTCATGCATTTAACAGGCCAGAACATTTCAAGCAAATTCCATTGTGTTCACACATCCAACTGCAGGTTTGGAGTATATTGTTCTTCTTTTAAACTGTCCTATAGATTTACAAATTCCACTTACTTTAACAACTCCAGTATTGCTAAAACAATGTCGTTAACATAGCAAAAACCAGATGCTTCCGACTTCTTTGCGTGATGCAATCCTCCTGCCCAGTTGACTGCAATATCGGCCGCTTGTTTGTTCAGCTTAACTGCACCAGCTGCACAACAAAATATGTGTAACCCAGAATTAACAAAAACTTACTGCGTTGAGAATGCAACTGTATGTAGTTACAGAATACAAAACCATGGTTGCACAAATACCACTGCCTTGAAAAAGAACGGAATCAACTAGCTGTATCGGCAAAATTTTAATTTCGTAAAACATAACTGGATTTTGACATTCAAATACACCACTTTAATGATTTTTCGACAGCTTTCAGATAGTGCTAATTTCAAGTCTAAAGGTCAAGTTATTTAAAAAAAGACACTAGCGCTCGAAATTTACTAACGAAGTCACAAAATTGGAAATGTTTCGACGTCATTGTCTACTCAGTCCTACATCAAGGTTATGAAAGAAAGGTATGCTTAGCTCATTTTTAATGGAAAAGAAAATATCCGATATTAGTATCGGACTCCCAATGCTCAACCAGTATCAGTATCTGATCGGATAGGCGAATAGTGGCATTGGTGCAGCCATGAAACCTTAATGTAATAGCAGTGCAAGTGAACCACAGAAATTGTACTTGCAAGAGAATCTAAGTTCTTAATTGAGCGTACGATTGGATAAGCAAATAAAAAATATCATTCAGGTTGAATACGAGTAGAATCCGACGAAACTGTGCTACACAATAGTCTGTCTCCCTTGACCGCAGCACATTCAAAATCTCTATTTAGCATCTAATTAATGCAAAACATGCGTCACTTCTTGTGTCCCCAATGCTTCCCACCTCACGTTTCCTCTTCACTGTCTTTTGCGGCCAATGCCAGGGGGGCGGGCGGGAAAACTAATGTAACACAAGTTTCGTCAGGTTTTACTCGGAGAACTTTAGATTCTCCTGCGAGAACAAGTTCTCTGCTTCTGTATGGCAGTCCTTCCCACTATGTTACGTAAAGGGATGCATTTAATAATTGTGGCACGACCAGCCTTACCAGATCAATATATCAGTCCTCTCGCATGTCGATGCTGTAGGAGCGACTCGACCCCGCCAAACTTGGCAGCAACTATCATTGAATGTGAATGGTAAAAACCAAAGGAGCTAACCAATTCGCTATGGGCAAGATCTGAGAGACCAAGGCACTGCAACCAGCCGCCACCAGAACCAAGTGCAGCCAAAATTGGCAGGTGTCAACACCCGACACCTGCAGCAACTGTCTGACAACTAACTGGCTACTGTGTGCTGACCTATAGGTTTATGTGGCTGGACATACAACAGAAGGAGCCTCTCTGGATGTCTCCCCGAGGCTAAGGCTTGATGATCGCGCAACGTCGTCATCCTTCGGATGTACGGAGTTAGGCAGCGGAGCTTATAACAGCTACCAAAGGGAAAATGGCTAAAAACTAGACTGAATCGTCAATGAGAGGCTTAAGAAGTGTGTTCGTGGACCCAGCAATATAAAAAAGACTGAAGATCTTCTTTATAAACTGAAAACCTTGAGCTACGCGAACGAGAAATGGGTTTCCTTTGACGTAATCAAACTTTTTCCAATCCTGATGCACAGGTTGATTTTAGAAATGCCTGTCCCTGTCTATGAGAAGATGGAATATACAGAGAGAAGACTTTGAGAAAGACAGAGCCCTACTTAACCCTCTGGGCCCTAAGGTTTTCTATTCTTAACTCAAACGTATATAATGTAAAGCCGATATATCGGCTTCTAGGGCCCAGAGGGTTAAGGGCTGTTGGCATCGATATACGCCGAATTTGAAGACAATACTTATTGGCAAGTTGGAGGAGCTCCTACGTGATACTCTAGCTCACCAGTAATACAGGAAATGATTATGCAACACCTGGATGTGATGATTATTGAGTTGGAGCTGTGAGTACGAATTTAGGAACGACTTATTGACGATGCCTTCACGGTGCTGACAATAATCAACCTTGAATGAGTTCTAGAGAGAATTAACTACTGAAGAAATGAACTGGCCTTCAACGTAGAGGAAGAAAAAGAAGGAAAGCTTCTTTTCCTTCCTTCTTCAGGAAGGAATTCTTGGATGTGTTGGTACAGCGGAAAGAAAATGGGAAGAATGTAGTGTATGAGCCATTTGTGAAGCCTCTGTCAACAAAGCGTGGGATACCGTACTATTCTGGTCACCCAAAGGAGTAACTCTGTGCCATAGCCCTGAATGAGTTTGTGAATTTCATAGTCTTGAAATTCCTTATCCACACCTTGATGAGGCTAAAGGAAAATTCTTTATGTAAGGCTATCCAGCAAGATTACTGAACAGACTCAGAAAGAAAGCTGTCACCTTAGTGATGACTACAAAGAAGATTGATGGGAATGGAGGAGTGGAAAATCAACAAACCAAGAGCAAAACCAGAGAGTAGCCCTGACATACCTTTAGGGTGTAAGCAGCTCGATCCAAACTACCTTGTGAAAGAGTGGCTTTAGGATTTTCCTAAAAAATACAGAAGACTGAAAAAATGGATTGGAGAGAAGAAGAATGAAGCCCAGTTGCCAGCTAGACACACCCAGAAAATCAAGGATTAACAGGATATGAGAGGAGTCAAGAACACTCACGAAGGTGTGTACACGGTGTCGTGCAAGGATTGCAGAGCCATATATATGGTGAAACGAGAAAAGGAGTGAGAACAGGGTTGAACCAACACATGGCGAACGTCAGAAGTAATGTGGAAGACAATGGCATTGCAGTCCAATGGGCGGCAATTCGTCAAGTAGAGTGCAGCACTAGCATTGATTAAATTGAATTCCACAAGAGATAACCACGTCAGATGTCTTGAATCTATTGCCATTCAGCATGACGAAGACCAACAAATACTCCTAAGAACCATCCCATACAAACATAAAACATCTCGTACGAAAGGACTTGATGAAGCAACTTGACAAGCAATGGAAGCATGGAACAACAAGACCGCCACACGAATACAGCAGGCTACGGAGTCTGGCAAATTCAACTTTCTGAAGCAAGCAACAATGTGACCAGAAGAAATAACTGAGCTTTGGGACCACCTGATGAAGATATCATTTAAAGTAGTCGAAAATTTGCAGGACAGTGTAAGTGTCTCCTGAGTGAAAGTGTGCGATAATGGGAAATATTGACAACTTTGAAGCCATTTCAATTCTACTAAAAAATTAGTTCTTGGAGCTCTGAATTAGTGGAAGCAGCAGAATTTCTAAACACTGCAAAAGTTGCACAAATACAAATCTCTACTGCAAAATTAAAAAAAAGGACTAAAAATGCTATCATAAGAAACTTGAAAGGATTACTTGAAAGTGAGCTAACAGCAACAGAATTCCAGTTAGTGACTCCATCTCTTATCAACTAGGGTCAACAATGCTGTACTTCTGGGTTTAATGGTGTAGGAGGCACTCTTGCAATGACGTCTAATGCATGTCTACTTACAAGGTGATTTAAAAAAACACCTATATGCCAATGCACAATACATAGCGGTTCTGTTTGCTTTCACTATCAAGCCACAGGATTGACAAACAAAAGTTAGAAGAACTTCCTTTTATTAGCAGCTGAAACTGTAGCGGACTGGTTTAAAAATGTGTTAAATATTCTGGGATACAAACAATTGCGGCACCATCCAGTAGAACTTAAAACATGTTTACGTATGTTAGGCTTAGATTTCAAAAGAAAGGATATTCACCTTTCCAATCTCCTTGCAAATTTTCGACAGACTGGTTTCTTGAGTTGGAGGGGCTCAGAATGATTGTCTGCATCAGGCTACTACATCACAGCTCACTGCGTCGTGATCGTTCATCCGCTTTTTGAATGCGATGCGGGGCCATAGCCTCCGTAACTTGCAGGCCAGTACACCGCTTCTTCCGCAGCAACTATTAAACACGCCTCTCAGCAGATACTGGATGCTTGGGTTTGAAGGTCCCTGGATATTCATCAGCACAGCCTTCTCTCGGCTGTGGTGTTGAGTAGCCAGGGATTCTAGGCTTCTCAGATGCATATCATTGTTGAGTTGGACTCGAGGAGAGTCACAGTGCCTTCCCAGTTTATTTGTGTTGAGTTTCCATGTGGTGTACTGGCCTGCAAGTTACAGAGGCTATGGCCCCACGTCGCATTCAAAAAGCAGACGAACGATCACGACGGAGTGAGCGGTGATGTAGTAGTCTGATGAAGACAAGTCGTTCTGAGCCCCTCCAACTCCAGAAATCCAGACTGTCGAAAATTTGCAAGGATAATGGGAAGGTAAATATCCTTTCTTTTGAAATCTAAGTACTGTATAACAGATTTAAACATGGACTCAGATTTTCGAAGTAAGCAATGTGACATTTTAAACATAACACTGCCGTAGAACCTCTTGCATGGGAGAAAATCCAACAGTCCCCCTCACCAACTCGCTTACAACAATGTGTAACGCAGAATAGCACAGTAACTTTACCTTCTACGAGAATAAGTTATATTCCATCTAACTTTTTAAGGTCTTTCTTTTACTTACCTACAGAGCCGCCTGTAGATAGCTGACAAAACTCGTATAAGCCGTCAAATACTGGACAATCTTCTCCAACATTAACTAGAAGAAAACAAAATTCAGATTGCAACAACTGGACCAACATGCCTACATATCAACAACATTGTGACAAATTAATTTGTTTAGGTCACTGCAGTAGAGTTAAACCTGTGGGCATTTCGTTTCCCACCACATTACGCCTATTAGACCCACGTTTTTAGGCTTTCAAAGGGGCGTGCTGCAAGAACCGCTGAAACAGTTTCCCCACAGCCCGTGGCTAGGCACGTAGCATTTGCAATAATTATTACAATTACGATATTTGAGCCTAAATTTGCCAATTAATTGATAATAGGTGGCTTGGTGAGATTTTTATCCTACGTAACCGAGTTGAGCCATCTTGTCTCCTGCGCAACAGTCAATAGTGCACCTTCTCTGAGACTATGAAACTGGATCATCAATATTTCCACTCTAAATATATAGATACACATATTATTATTATTTCCAGTCTAAAACATAACTATTCTAATGGAATAAACACTTTTTTTGAGTACTGTAGCCCAGCCTACGTGCCCAAGCTAACGAGTGAATGGTTTATAGTTGCAGCGAAGTTTGTGCTTTTTATCTTGTTGCAATCATGCGCTTACAGTAGGCCCATTTGTCAATGTCGGTGCTAGGTCAACATTCATGCTGACCTAGCACAATCTCGGCTCGGAACAGCCTTACTCGCGTCCTAGCATTTACTGACAAATGGCAGCAAGCAACGAGCAAAGCCATGTTATATCAAGTTTCACCATACTCGTTGACAAGTAGGAATGAGTCGCTTTCATTATTTTTACTTCGATTCCGGTTTCGGTTTTTGCCAACCTCCCTCCCACTCGATTGTCACAGCATTTTTTGCAACAGTAGTATTACTAGTAGGGATGTACGATACTCGTAAAATTCGAGCAGAGTATGCAACGTGTACTCAAACTCAGCTCGTAGCTCGCATCCGTACTCGGAAACCTCGAATCCGGTGAAAATGCGATAACTTTGCCAATTTTTGACCGATTTTGACGTTCAAATACACCAAATTCATCGTCTCCACTAGAGCTTTCTAGTGGTGTCATTCAAAAGCCACTAGCTTAAACCATTTTAAAGTTATATCCTAAACACTGGAAAACCATGCAGTCCGTTAGGCAGCATTTTAGTTATTATCACTCTAACAAATTAAAAAAAAGACACCTGCAAAATTAGTGTGTTCACCAAATACTCGAACTCGGATTGATACTCGATTCTTCTGTTGTAAATTCGGCTTGGCTCGACTCGATTAAAATTATTCTACTCAAACTCCCCTAATTACTAACTTCCAACTCGCTCCCGCTTTCACTTTCAGCAGCGTCATTGACCATGGTTCAGGCTGTGGCATCATTTTCCTCTATTATTTTCTTTTTTAATGACTAGGAGCTTTGCTGTCATTTTTGCGTAGAATTTGATAATTAAAAAAAATTTAAAACAACAAATCTATCTTTGATTTTTCGAACACCGTACTGAAAACCTACACAAAACTCGAATCGGTTTCGGTTTCCGACCCATCGATATTGACAAGCCTTTCCAAACTTGGCAAACCATGGGCTATTTGAAGCGATTTTAAACTTTCTGACAATACGCTAACCACAGTGCAGTAAATCCACATTGTAACAACACTCGCTTATAATGTTGTTAACCTTTTGCATTGCAAATCAAAAACAACGCTAAACAGCACGTTAGCACCCGTTTATGGCGAAACCGCATATTAAGTTGCATTTTGTAGACACATGCACCAAACTCCTCTGGTGGAACAAGGTGACTGACGAGTCTTAGATCATAAATACAAACAGCTGAGAGACTGCCCAGGCACACAGTGAAATCTATTTTACAGAATTAAACAAGGTACCAGCTCAGTTGAATCAGGTTATCAACAAGTATTAGTGCAGCCGCCCAGTGCAGTGCACTCTGCAGGTATACTGCAGAGCGCAACATGGTAATCGGGTCGACTAGTGGGAATTGGTGCATCTTGTTTCCTATACTGTGCAAGCACGTCACACAATTATAAAACCAGTGACCCAACCGCCATAACAGTTATCTACGAAGCTGGATCATGGACACATCAGATCATGCCCAGCCCAGCAGGTTATGGCATAATCCCCTAGAAGATCGATGTGAAGTACCCCCCATTTAAATGTTTGTGGTGTTGTTCTTATCCCTCTGTTAGCATGTCCATTACCCCGTAGTTGTGCTACTCTGCCAACAGTTCTTAAGTCTGTGTACCAAAAGTAAAAATTAGAATGTTTGGCAAAGCAGTTGTAGGAAGGTATGCTGAAGGTAAACTGCACATTGACATTTGCTGTGACCAGCTTATCCTTTACACCACTAATAGAGATACAACTGTTACAGTTAACGCTTATAAGTCAGTATTGTCGAACGGAAAAAGATAGCAATAACTGAAACTTACATCTCTGCATCTGTTTGTTGTATTCTGACATGTTGTCTGGTCTTATGCTTCGTAGAAACCGAATGTAGTCATCACTATGAAATTTGGTCATCTCTTCCTGAGTAGCTTTGTGTGGTCTCTGAAAGAAGGATAAATTAAATACATACCAACAGTCGAAGTACACAGGATTCAGCTTAAAGAAAATTAAATGGCGCCCATGGCGCCCTTCTGTAAATTCAGGAACAAGGAGTGCTTATGGGTAAAATTGTTGCAGTGTTGTTCTTACAAAAATAGTGCACTTTAAAATACAAGTTAATAGGTTACACATCTGCAACCAATTCCAGCCCAACACTACAAGTCTGAAGTTGTTGGACGAATGGAATGACAATTCCTTTATTTGAATTCTCACTAGCATGCCCCGCCGTAGACTAACCTGACAAACTAAAAGATAATTAAATTTTAAAATTCTTGTCCAAAATGGTTTTATATTTCTTACATACTGATAGAAATTGAATTATTTAGCTTTTCATAAGACTGAATCAACTGTTAGTGCAGTGGGGAAATTTTCGACAAACACTATTCCTTCCAATTTGGTGTGGAATTTCGCAGTCTCTTTTCGTCAACCTTCTCTGCTTTTCGTTATCTCTTACTTGGCTCACATCAGATTGAATGTTGCGTCCCTTCAAATTTTGCTCCTCAGACCACTGATCTTTATTATAAAATAACACTACCAAGTTCGCTAAAATTCACAACTCGGACTCGTGCTTAGTCCAACAAATTTTCGATACCACCCAGATATCTTCATCAGGCCTTGAGGATTTTTCTGCTTTCTACATCAACAACATCGTTGTTTACTTCGTTGTTCACTACGTCGTCTGCTTTGCACACTTTTGCATTCGAATTCGGCCGCGACCGCAGCCTCCCGTATTTATTGGGCTGCATGCGCTGTGCACTCGTGAGTCCCCATTGATGGTTCAACCGCTCGCTGAGTTCTCTTCCTACTAGGTGTGTAACTCTAGAGAAAGCTGGGCCTTGGATGTTCATCAAAAGCTCCCCATTCATTTCATGTTGTTGAATAGCAAGTGATTCAAGGCAACGGAGTTGGGAATCTCGTGCCGAATTCGACTTGAGCAGAGTGCTTGTGCCTTTCCAGTCCACCTCATGCTTCAAAGATTTGCAGTGGACTGCGATGCCGTTGTCATCCTTTTCATTCCTTACGTTGGCCATATGCTGGGCTACCCTGGTTCGTACACCTTTTCTGGTCTCTCCAATATAAACAGCATCGCAGTCTCTGCACGGAATCTTATACACTGCTTCTTTCGTATTCTGAACGGCCCCCATTTTCTCTTCGTCCTGCGATTTCAGTGTCTCACGCTTGCCTTCCACTTTGTCCACTTCCTTCTTTCCTGTAATTCTTTTCTTGAGTCCTTCAACATTCTTAAAATACGTTCTAAACCCTTGTTCTTTTAAAATCTTCTGCACTTTGCTCGCAACTCCTTCTACGTATGTTAAAGCTACTCTCGGGCCCGTTCTGTCTACTTCTTCCTCTCTTCTGCCTTCTTTCTTTCTTTCCCAATCTATGACTTCACATGCTTTCTTCCTTAACCTGTTTAGGAGTCCTCCAGGGTAGCCAAGTTTTAAAAACTTTTCTTTCACTCTTTCCAAGTGTGGTCTCGCTAATTCTTTCGTGCTCGCATTCCTCATCATTCGGACAAACTCATTCTGTGCCAATGCTTTGAGCTGCTCCTTCGGGTGCCCCGAGGTATAAGGAATAGCACGATCTGTCGCCATTGGTTTTACATATGGTTCAAACATAACTTCTCCTCGTTCTCCTCTCATCAACTTCACATCAAGGTAAGGTAGAACTCCCTCTTTTTCTTTTTCTGCCGTCATCTTTATAGCTGGCCTCCAGTTGTTAACCTTCTTTAGCAAATCTTCGAACTTATCTTTCTTCACCGCCGAAAACACATCATCCACGTACCTCTTCCAGATCTTAACTCCTTCCATAGATTTCAGAACCATTTCGTCCATGTGTTGCAGCACCATCTCCGCTATTATTGGGGAGCTGGAGTAGCCCATAGGGGCCCCTCCCACCTGCCAATATGTCTTGCCATTGAACTCAACATATATGGATGACAATAGTACTTTTAACATTGCTCTGCCTTTATCAAAATCGGCTCTCGGTACCTTCCATCTTCTCCGAGACAATGCCAACATATCAAGTATCAGCCGATGGTCAAGACTTGGAAAAAGCTTAACGACGTCGAATGATACCATAATCTCATCTTCGTCTAGCACCAGTTCCTTAACCTCTTACAACAAGTCGCCAGTCTTCGTGAGCCTATAGCTGCCATTTACATACTTCTTCAGTCTCTCAGAGACTTCCCACCATTTTTGCGCAGGTGAAGACGCACAAGGAGGGAGGCCCCCTACGTTTGATTACCAATGCGAAAGGAGGAATGGCGCAAAAATTGGATTGGGAAGTCGCTGAGAGAGTGTCGGTGCCAAATCTTTCACTTCCTCCTTGCTCAGAAACCCCTCTTCGTTCAACCTCGTTAAGCTAAACTGCAGGTCACGAAACGGGCGAGTTCCTACATCGGCTTCTGTAACTTTATACAACCCAGATGACACAATCTCAGCTTCCACTCGCCGATCATGATCACTACGCAACAACACTACAGTTTGGTTTGCTTTATCCGCCTTGCAGTACACTAGATCTTTTCTTTCTCTTAGGCTCTTAATTGCTTTCACCTGCTCATTAGTGACATTGGCTACTACTCTCGGCGGCGGCATAATCGTGAGTCTTTGAAGTTGAGTCTCACCTCTGGTGCCCAAGAGTACCGTGCAAGCACCTGCTCAACGTCAGCAACGAGATTCGCTTTTACTTCAGCACTATTTCCTGGCACAACTGGAACGAACTTTAAATCTAAATCAAGCACGCTCAACTCGGCATCATTCAACTCTGTTCCAGTCTCATTCACCACAAACTGAAAGTCACTGCCTTTCTTGGTATCCGAATTTTTGGCCCCCAGTCCACTTCCACTTTCGTTTAGCACTGAAACCTCCCCAAAAACTTTTTTCTTTGCACCCATGAAGGCCATTTCGTAGGACAGTACATGTACCCCCATTTTCTCCAGCTTCTTTTTATGACGATCTTGTGTCACTCTTCTTTCCCACTCACACTGCTCCTTGATATACTTCTGCAACTTTTCCCACACTTCACTCACTAAACGCACTTTTAAACAACGCTCTAACATCCACGTGCTAGTCTGAAGGTCCCTCAGCTTGACATGGCAATCTCCAATTCGCGCGCACAAAAATTGGTAGGCGGCGGTCGCCGCGATGGCCCGACCGCGCACACCTCCCGCTTTAGGCTTAACTCCTAAAGTTCGCGGTACGATCCTCTCTCTCTTACAGGCCAAATTAAAAGCTAAGTGGCATTCAAACTTCACAAACGACACACAATTACTAACGAAAGTCCTCACTTTCCTCAAAAACTGTTGGGAATGTGCATCCCTAATGACTCGAAAAACATCGCTGCAATTCGCATGCACAGCGCATGTGCACAGCGCATGCAGCCCAATAAATACGGGAGGCTGCGGTCGCGGCCGAATTCGAATGCAAAAGTGTGCAAAGCAGACGACGTAGTGAACAACGAAGTAAACAACGATGTTGTTGATGTAGAAAGCAGAAAAATCCTCAAGGCCTGATGAAGATATCTGGGTGGTATCGAAAATTTGTTGGACTAAGCACGAGTCCGAGTTGTGAATTATTAGCGAACTTGGTAGTGTTATTTTATAACGGATCGATCTTTTCACAGTATGAATTGCAGTGATCTTTATTGTTGCTTGCAGCTGCGATTCGAGTTTTGGATGAACCAAGTGGTGAATAAAGGTGAGCGAGGGCTGCTGGAGATTCATAAGATTTTCTTTTTGGTTTTCCAGGATTTTGATAGTAATTGACCCAGTGCTCTCAGATGGTTCTCTCTTTTGCAGTTCGACACTATCACCGTGGTGGCCTCTTTCCAGTTTAACTGGAAAAGTAAAAACTGGAAAGAGACCACCACGATGATAGTGTCGAACTCCAAAAGAGACAACCATCTGAGAGCACTGGAGTAAATTCACCACTTGGTTCATTCAAAACTCCAATCGCAATTGCAAGTAAAACGGCAAAAAGTGCTCCTCTCTCATGTCGCTTGCGACCATAAAGATCAGTGGTCTCTGGTCTGGAGAGAAAAATTTGAACAGACGCAAAGTTCAATCTGATGTGAGCCAAGTAAGAGATAACGAAAAGTAAAGAAGGCTGACGAAGACAGACGGTGTAATTCCACACTAAATTGGACGGCATATTGTTTGTTGAAAATTTCTCGCCTACGCAAATTGTTGGACTTTCTTTTGAAGTAGTGTTTCCTCGAAATGTTTACAATGAATTTAGTGCTTCGAAGTAATAAACCACACAGCCAACTGTTGGTGCATTGTGAACAGTTTTGCTTTCAGTATCGTAACTCGACATTGCCTGTGAAAACATGCATTTCGCTGGGGCTGATTTATAAGGCTGTACCAAACACCAATTTTACAGCCGAACCGAACAAAAATTGACCAAACCAATCAACTTTTAAAATAAAATGTAAAATAACTCAGTTCACAAAGATACATATATTTATCAAAGTAGGCCTACAAGTTTCTTAAGAAATGCAGCTATGTTCACTTGGACTTTGTTTCAAGCGCACAGACCGTGTGGAAACGGTTTGTTACATTTTCTGTCATAACGTGTGAATCTGAACAGTCAGAAATAGGAAATCGTGGTGGGACCACCAGAAAGCTGCTGAAAAACTAGGGATGGGTCGGTTTCATTTTTTTGACTTCGGTTCCGGTTTCGGTTTTCACCCCAAAAAAACCTCGGTTTCGGTTTCGGTATCGGTTTTTGCCACCATCCACCCCAACTAGCTATTTCTATTTTTTTCCCTGTAATACTGGCTTCTAACTCACTCCTTTTTCACTTTCAGCCGCGTGATAGACCATGGGTATAGCTGTGGCACTATTTTCCTCTATTTTCATTTTAATGACTAGAAACTTTGTTGTCATTCATACGTAGAAAATAATAATTATTTTTAAAAAATAAGGAAATTTTTGATTTTTCGAATACCGTACGAAAAACCGACACAAAATCCGAATCGGTTTCGGTTTCGGTTTTCAGTAAAAACCGAAAATTCGGTTTCGGTTTCGGTTATTGACTCATCCCTATGAAAAACCTCGGACAAAATGGTGTATTAAAACATCAATTTGGTCAAGTGGAAGTGGAAATACGTTTAGTTTGGTATTTTTCTTTTGAAAGGCTGAACACCGAACCAAACAGAGAATGTACAGCCTTATTGGAAATAATGGAGTTGTAGCTCTCATCTAGTCCATGACTAATGAACCGGACTTCACATCGAAGCACACCACTCGGAAACTACCGTCAACAACTTATACAGGGGCACCCGTGTCGTCGACATGCTTGGATCCAACTAAAGAGCATCGCCGTGGTCATCTTAGACTAGTAGCCACTTGCTGAGGAAGAAGCACACAGCATCTTAAACATTTCTAAAAATTGTCACTTATGGTAGCCTACATGGACTGGGTCACAGATCCATAATTTTCAACAAGAGTTATTACCCAGTAGATCAAACTGTTACAACCCCAACTTCATCAAAACTTTATGCTGAACGTGAAAAGACTTACATAGATTTCCATTTTGCGATACAGGCCATAGTTAAGGAGTAAGTTGTGGGTCATGCGTATCCTGTGTGGTTTCATCGGATGTCCTTGGCCATAGTAGTAATTTCCTATGTCACCTGAAAGTAAGATTTGAATGAAAGCTGTTAAGTTTATACTGTGGTATAAACCAATTTTTTCAGTAGTCACCAAAACA
>JAHWFP010022289.1:20331-64099 GCA_023313725.1 Lithobius niger | reverse complement strand
ACTCAGCCATACTGACATGGCCATGTCAGTATGGCTGAGTGGTAGGACTCCGGCCTTTGGTTTCAAAGGTTGTGGGTTCGTTTCCCCACTCAGGCAGTCTGATATTTAAGTCCAAAAGGCAACGTAAATAGGTTTCCATCTGTATTTATTTAACACTTATGGAACCCAATTGGCTATCTGTCCTGTATATAATATGTTTTGGCAAATAAGAGAGAACATTTTGCCGGCCCTCAGTCCGGCCGGCTAAAAATGGTTTCTTTTGCCTAAAACATACCTAACCTAATCCCGGCCTGCCTCCCCTCTCGAGTCACCGCCTGACACATGGAGAGGAAAATAAATGCTGGAACCATCCATGCTCTCGTTTTTAAAAGGGAGGACTGCGCCACGCAAGCAAGCAAGCAGGTGGCTGCGCAGCCGAAGAAACCTCCAGGGAAACATTCCATTGGGGACAATGTAATGCAAAATCAACAGGTTAAGTATGTTTTAGGCAAAAAGAAACCATTTTTAGCCGGCAAAATGTTCTGTTTGTATTCAAATCACGATCGTAACAGTTTTTCGAGGTCTTTCTAATGGTGCAAATGTCAACAGCTCAAGTTCGTCTCAAGTTATTTAACAAAAACCAAAATAAGCTCCCAAAAAAGACACTTAAGTCCAAGAACTTTACTAACTAGGTCACAAAACTGAAAAGTTTACATTAACATTGTCCTTGTCGTAAATGAAGCTGTACATGCTGGTAAAGCAAATGTTTTGCTTATCTCTCATTTTTTACAAGAAAAATATCCGGTTTCGGTATCGGACTTCCAGTACTCAACCAGTAATTATTGTAATTGGCAAAAAGTGGTATCGGAACAGCCCTTATAAAATTTTTATTCTTAAAATTTTTTTCTGAAACATTTATCAGGTACATGGTTTCAAGAAGGTGTTCAGTGTGAACAATTTGTTTAACCTTAATTTTCGTCATCTTCATTTCCTTTATGTTAATTTCCATACTTTCCTTTCGAAAAGAAAGTTTTCAGCTTGGGGTTTGAACCACCAGAAAAAAAAAATTTCAAAATAAGGTATTGGAACGTTAAACTCCATTGACAAAAGAGTATTGATTAGAGCTTTTTTGAAGGACATTCACACCGTTTACCTATCGAAACCGATAGCCACAAAATCGGTTCAGTACAGTGTAAGAATTGCAGTTATTCGAGGAGGGAGTGGGGAACTTGTGTCATTGTGGCTCACTGACTTGCAGCGGAACCTCAGTTACGTGATACTTCTGGTTAGCACATGTCAGGGTCACAAAGTGGCTACAAGTGATCACACATATAAGAAGGAGGTATTAATATTGTGGTAGGCAAAAGATCTCAGCTATTGTTCCTACTATTCGCCTTGATTTTCTCCTTGGCCAGCGAATGGTTGGATTGGCGGATATTTGTCGTCAATTGTAGTTACTTGTTTTCAGTGTTTGTTGAAAAGATGCACACAGATTTTGCTGTAGTCGTAGTTATTACTAGCTCGCCATTGTGGCTGACTGGCTCACAGGAGGCACTCGGTGACTTCACACTTACAGTCAGGGTCGCAAGGTGGCGCTACAAGTGCTCATAAACTACACTGGACTTACATATTTTGTCACCAAGAAAATAAAACAAAGGTCTCACTATTTTAATAAT
This sequence comes from Lithobius niger, assembly GCA_023313725.1. NCBI lineage: Eukaryota > Metazoa > Arthropoda > Chilopoda > Lithobiomorpha > Lithobiidae > Lithobius > Lithobius niger. Next base: position 62,444 of record JAHWFP010022289.1, on the reverse strand, counting down.
TACAGAAAGCGTTCAACGACACTTGTGAATTCTACTTCCACGTAAATCACCATGTGGACAAGTACAGACAAAAGCACCGCCAGAAAGAAATTTTTTGCCTTTGGGATGGTAAGTTTTTAAAGTGCAAGTGTAGTACTGTTTATCGTGCCATTACACGTCTTAAGTAAATGTTCATAAATTGCTGTAAATAATTTGAAGTTAAGGTGGAAAGAAGCCAACAGCAAAAACACACAAGAAGTAATGTACTACAGTAAGGGAAGCATTCTTGACGCGCTTATGGTTCGTTCCAGCAATATGACTGGGATTTGTACATGCAAACTGGAATAGTGTTCCCTCAAGAGTGTTGAGCTCATCAAAACCGTTGGAATCGTCATCGACTCAAATATGAAAACCCATGCACAGTATATATTGGCTGTAAAAAGGACAACTTGCTCTTGGCCAGATAATTTTTTTTTTATCTTAACCCCCCCAAAAAAAGAAACACTGTGAATCATCTACACTGTTTATATTAGGCCCGCACCTTACCTATGTGTCTAGGCACGAGGTGTACATAGTCAAGGACTGTCCGATTTTTGAATCCATTCAGACTCGCCAGCTTCCCTACAAGGAACATCTGCAATGCATTGGCATCCAAACTCTCAAAGATCACGGTCTCTGTGGCAACATCCTTTAAACATTTAAACTGATACACGGTATTGACAAACTAGCAAAATAATGATTCTTGAAGCAGCATACTTTGACCACCACTAGGTACCACCCACATGAGCTCTTAAAGCGTCTGACTTGTTAGAGAGGAACGTTCTACTCTCATGCCCTACTCGCATTCAGCTAAGAGGAGCCTTCTACTCTAGTCACCCCTTAGAATGTCCAACAAGTCGAAATTGTCTGTGTGCCTAACATGCACATTTGCAAAGCCAGATTGACCTGCCTGAGGTAACCACTCCGTTGTTCCTGCTTCATAGATTACTACCAGACCTTAGCAAATCTGGTTTTCTTTGCTGTGAAAGTACTATACCTGTCAATTTTTAGCATTGCTGTCCCAGTGATGCTGTTGGTTGCTTAAGACTTGAAGTGCCGCCTCAGTTTCCCCTACCACGCATGCGCATGCGTGGTCCTCCCCATATAAGAGTGGCGGCTACGAGGGCTCCTCATCTCTTCGTCTCAAGCCGCCATGCGGCTCGTTCTGTTGGTTCCCTTCTACTTTCGTCCGTCTTTTTCGCTGGACGTCGGACCGACTCTCGCCCCACTCGTCCCTCCGCCGCCTGCTGAATAAAGAATCGTTCTCCTCCTGGCTTTCGCCCGCTTCCCGTTGCCCTACCCAGCTGGATGTTGCTTGAGGCCCCATCGCCGCCCGCACTCCTACTCTTCGGCCCGTCTCCGGTCTGCCCTTACCCGGGACGTCGCCGTCGAGACAGGGTTGTCACTCAGCCTCTCCCCTCCCTCATGGAAACAGTTGTGAACAGTATTCTCCACTGACGACCCAACCTTGGTTTCCTCGCCGTCTTTCGTCCGCCATGCTTCCGCCCACTTCAGTCGGGCGTCACCTTAGCCGGGGCGTCACCGTCGAATTGGGTTTGCTGTACCTGCACCTCTACATTGCGTCTTCATGCCTCACTGTACCTTCTATGAAATCTGTCGCGAACTGGATCGTCCATCGCCGGCTCGGCCTCCGGCTCCCTCGCCATCTTTCGTCTGCCATGTTTCGCACGCTCCTTTCCCGGCCCGTCCCCGTTCTGCCCATAGCCGGGACATCGCCGTCGAATTGGGATCTTTGTTCCTGCACTTCAACCCGGCCCATAGCCGGGACGTCGCCGTTGTAGTGGGATAGTTGTTCCTGCACTTCAATGTTGAAGCTTCATGCCTCACAGAACCTACTGTGGAAGCCGTTGCGAACTGGGTCGTCCATCAACGGCTCTGCCTCCAGCTCCCTCGCCGTCTTTCTTCCGCCGTTTTCTGCACGCTCTTTTCTCAGCCGTCTCCGGTCTGCCCATAGCCGGGACGTCGCCATCAAATTAGGGTCGTCCTTCCTGTACCTCAACGTTGAAGCCTCATTCCTCTCACGACCTGCTGTAAAAGCCGTTGCGAATTGAGTCATCATTCAACGGCTCTATCTCGACTCCCTCGCCGTCCTTCGTCCACCTTGTTTTCCTCACTCTTCACCCACCGGCCCGTCTCCAGGCAGCCTATAGCCGGGACGCCGCCATCACTTTGGTCTTGCTCTTCAAGCCTCTCTCCTCTCCCACCTCGTCAGTGAAGCTGCCTTTCCCAGTTGGCCTGCCGTTGTAGCCATCGCGAACAGGATCGTCCATCGGCGGCCCCCGTTTCCGGCCTCTCACCGTCTTTCGCCCGCCTTGTTTCTGCCCGCTGTTTCCTAGCCCATCTCTGGTCTGCCCATAGCCGGGATGTTACCATTTTGATGCTCCACACCTCTCCAGTCCAACCGAGAGTACGGTTTGAACTTATCGTCCTTCGACGGCCTCTGCCTCTGACCCTCTTGCCGTCTTTCGTCCGCCACTATGATGTCATTATCTTCTGGACGCTCCGGTCTCTTCATAGCCAGGCCGTCACCACCAAATCGGGATTTTGACACTAAACTTCGCCGGCTCTTCATCTTTCATCCACCTCTCCGATGCCGTGGCTGCCATTTCTACCCCACGGTTCGCCCCGAGCTGTTCATTGCTACGACGTCTCCGCGGAATGATGTTGTCGCCAAGTTCTCATCATTCCCACCATCAACCTTGAGGCTGGGACCCTTCCCTTACCGGTCAGAGCTGCAACCGTGATCTGAGTCCCCAATGACAGTCCTGTCTCCCCTTTTATCCGTCGTCTTCGTCCGCCTTGCTGGCACCCAGAAGTTACCGCACACATCACTCTCGGCCCGTGTTGTGTCGACCTTTTCTCCCGGCTATCACCATGAGACCCGTCCTGCATCCCGTCTCTCCAATTGCGAAAGTAGTGCTGCATCATCCTGCCCATCAACGCCCCTTGCCCTTCTTCATGCCGTATCCATCCCGTATCGGGTTATAAATCTGCATCTGCCCCGACACTCAACCACCAACGCTCACCTAATGCTGCCTCCGTACCCCATACCACCGATCAACCCTCCCTACCACCACTCACGCCCGACCGAAAGTCCATGCTTGCCTCGACTCGCACTAGTTTTTAGGTTGATCTTCGATCCTCTGTAGTCATACAGTTCTTTCGCACGACATTTCCCAACTCTTCTCTTCCACTCCCGGTTGTCTTGGTTAGCTCCGACGCCGACTCGAGAACTACACCACCAGGCCTAGGACACCTTGCCGCCTACTCGTCTTTACGTTGTTCTTCAAACATAATTTCGAAATAGGAATCATATCAAGACCACGGGTCACTCCCCCCTCCCCCGCACCTTCGATCTTTCATCCGCCTCATCACAGCCGCCTGGCGGCCGAGCTCCGAAGCTTTGGTTAACCGCCAGCCCATCATGAAATCGGACGTAAGCATCCTCTTCACCCAACACCTAGTTCTCGCCACCGCTGCCAGGTGCGCCACCTCCTGTTCGCATCCGCCTCTCGTTTCCGGAGTTTTTTTCCCGCCTTTCCTCCTCTGTCTTTTTTTCCTTTTGTTTCGCTCACGTCACACTGTTTAGCGCTTACTGTCCCCATTTCGCAAGTACACTTCCACTGGTTCCATAATGGTAAGGACAAAAATGCCCAAGACTCTCGAAGACGTCGAAGATGTTTACTTTGGCCGCACGCCCGTGATCGACGACCCAGGCAAGTGCCACTGCCCAGGGCTTTCCAATCCCCTACGTATTGACCCACACAAGGTATGCCAATACCACAGAAAATGCGAGTTCTATGAATGCCCATGCTCAATTTGTGTGACCATTCCCCTCAAAGATTGGCAAGTGATCGCCTACCGGTAACTCCTTTCCGCCACAAGGAAGAGGCAGTTATCAATCCACAAACAAACTGTGAAGAAATTCAAGTCAAACGTGACCCCAACAATGTCCCCAGCTTCAACCGTGGTGGCAATCCCACCCACCCCCGCTGACATGGATGAAACCTCCACTCTCATGTGCCAACAATCTTGGATTCACTCGACGGCTTCTTCTACGACCCCGGCCAGCACAAAGACTTCTCTCTTCCCCCTTCCGGAGAAAGAAATTCCACCCCCAAATTCAGGTGATGATCCTGTAATTTTCCAGGACGCTCCCTCCTCACCACTCATGGAAGATGTTCCGGATCTCTCATCTATGGCCAACAATCCCACGGTTCCCGCCACTCCATTTTCTCCTACTCACGGAGATGTCGTCGACTTTCCTCCATTTGAGGCATCCTCACCCTCAATTGTGTCCGTTCCTCCATCCCAATCTCCACTCTCGCAAGAGGTCCATGACACTCCTGCAGACCACAACTCACCTCTTTACGGCTTGGACACGGAAGATCCGATCGAAGTCGACTGCGATAAAATAATCCTCAACCTGCGCCACAAGTTACGTCTAAATATCCACGCCCGAAATCAGTACGACCACAATGTAAAGAAAGTGAAACCCTACCTTTTACACCTTCGAGACTCTCTTGTTCAGCAACACGACTTAATCACTAGGCTAACCAAGGAAAATCAATCTCTGAAGTCATAAAACTCAGGCCACATGAAACATCTCGCTGACCTGGAACTAGCCGAAGCTCTACGCAAGAAAACCTCCCAACAAGACCCTGACGCTCCTCTATCTTCCGGGCCGTGGAAACTCCACGGAATCAACGATCTGCACCGATTCCGACCATCTTAGCCTAGAGCGACCCTCTTTCAACATCCTGCCCTGTCCTCATTTTTAACGGACCCAAGATTAAAACAGGACTTCCCCACTCGCCCAGTCGAGTTCACCGATCACGGCTTATCAGCGACGGCTACAATTCCAACCACGCTTCTGGATTTAACCCAGTCCCACATCTTGAACTCATGGAAGGCCATTTCAAACACATAGCTTTCGCACAACCTCCTAGCTTATTCAATATGGCAGTTCGACAATGCTACCAATTCCCATCCATTACTCCCAAACATGGCTCCACTATCAACAACCCCGTCCACGGAAATCCCATGCACACCTTCAAAATTTTCAGAACTAGCCTCTCCCCTTCATCAAACACATGACTGTCATTGGAATGACTGCTTGATTGGCTCATCCTTGCATCACCAACTCCTACGAACAATATCTGTGCTCTGCCATACCACCCTTTCTGTTGTGATCTTGCAATCCACCTGCCTCCCTTCTTCAAGCTGGAGTTGACTCATCATTCTGGAGAAGATCCACCTACAACTACTACCAAAGGTAAATGTCACCTCCTTTCCTCTTTTGCAATCCGCTCATTTTTTACACTACTAAACCTAACAAAGGGGAGGACGATGCCTCGCAGTGGCACCCACACGCCCTCTGCTAGCATCCTAGGTGTCTCACCGCCTCAGTACCTCAGAGAACTCAGTCAAAAGGTGCCCGCCACCTAATTTGACGAGGTCAGCCCGTCAATGCTAAAAATTGACAGGTATAGTACTTTTCACAGCAAAGAAAGAACATTTTGCCGGCCCCCGGCCAGGCTGGCTAAAAATGGTTTCTTTTGCTGTAGAAAGTACTATACCTTAGGACCCTCCCTGCCTCCCCTCACATGTCACCTTTGGACGTAACCGTGAGACAGAGAGATAACGAGCCCTCGTAGCCGCCACTCTTATATAGGGAGGACCACGCATGCGCATGCGTGGTAGGGGAAACTGAGGCGGCACTTCAAGTCTCAAGCAACCAACAGCATCACTGGGACAGCAATGCTAAAAATTGACAGGTATTGTACTTTCTACAGCAAAAGAAACCATTTTTAGCCGGCCTGGCCGGGGGCCGGCAAAATGCTCTTTTTGTGTTATGTTATGTTAACAGGTCCATTTACAAATCTTTGCCATACCACCTTCAATACGATAATGCATCAGTTTGTCAGTAGATGGTATGGTAGAGATTTGGAAAAGAATTGGTTCGCTGGTTCGAATTCAAGTCACGTCATTTGACTGGAACGCAAGTGCATAAGGAAGGATACAATATTCCTGTGTATGTTTTTGCTATATAGGCTTATTTCCGATGTACTGATGCATCTGCAGAGACACATGTTTTTATGTATAACTAAAATATAAACAATTAAATTAAGAAAAACTTGCTTTATCTGCCATGTGGGAGAGTTGTGAGAAAAAAACGAACCATCCTACTTTGAATGTTCGAAAAACTCCAAGAGACAAATTAACGCTCAAATTCAAAATAAACAAATCCTACCGAATTTGCAAATTTTCGACTGGCTGCTTGACTAAAGATGGCCTGAAGAAAACAGGCGGACTATTTTTACCATCTTTAGTCAAGCAGCTTGTCGAAAATCTGCAAATTCGGTAGGATTTGTTTATTTTGAATTGGAGCATTAATTTGTCTCTTGTAGTTTTGAGAAAGTATAACAAATAACTCCCCTTTAATTTCTACGTACGTAAGGGCAAGTGAACTAGCATTCTGGAGCTTGGTTTTGTGTTGCAGAATTTGAAAAATAACCTTAGAAAAAAATGTGTCAGTGTGTTTCTTTCTACTGGTGTAATTTGTGTTTCGACTGTTGCATAATAAACATGAAATCATTTTAAGACGGTAATTTGTATAGTTGTTTGATAAAAATTTAGGTTGCACTGGCAAATATAACTCCAAGACTCGACTACGAAACCATCTTCAGTCTCACACTGAAGAAAAGTTGGCTGCTTGTGCAGTATGTGGAGAGCTTTATTCAACCCGGACTAAGTTGTTGGATCACATTATCCGACACGCCAGTAAGCAAACTCAACATTGTGTAATGTGCATAATAATTATTAAGACTGCACCGATACTGGACCATATTGGTTGCCGATATTTGTGGTATCGGATCAGTATCGGCGACGTTCATGGAAATATTGATAAATCGGGAATCGTTCGAGATTACGACATATGGTTCGTGGCATTTTGCTCAGGAAATCGCCGTGTATTTTTCTAGCTGTATTTAACTGTTGGTTACTATTTTAATTTTTTTTTTATTTTAGTAAATATTGGGCTGTTGAAGAAAACTACACCACTTATAAAAAATTGGGGATTAAATCTTGGATATCGGTACTGGTATTCGCAAAATTTTTTTTAATGGCCTGGTATTGGACCGGTAAAGTTGGTATCGGTGCAGCCTTAGTAATTAAGTAAGTTAAGGTGAATGTGCTTAATAATGAATGATTAAAACTATTGTAAATCTATAAACTGTATAACATTTTTCGATGGGTGGCAATATTGGTTGGTTTCACTAAATTAGTTTGTTTGCTTCATACTCCCCATGTGCAATTTCTTGAAGAAGATAAAGGACTATTATGTCTTATGTTTTCTATATGTGCAGGACTGGTGGTAACTGAAGTGCTTTGTGCCATTTTAAAATGGCAGCCATGTAAAGGTGGCGGATTAATCTTTTTTTCTTTTTTTTTCCGTCAGAAAGGTCTTTTTCAGAGCTATTGGTTTAACCAATTATTCATTATTAAGCCCCAAACCACCTATCTCACTCTTCATAGTAATAATCACAATTTCAGGGACATTTCCAACAAAATGTTCCCAAAAATCTTGTAATTCTCCTAATGCTAATGCCATACCAAGGTAAACACCAAAATGTTTTTAACATCCAATGGGATACCGGGAGTGAGGAGATAGCGTGAGAGACACAGGAGGAAAATCCGGTAGTGGAGTCCGAGCTGTAGCATTCAAATTGGGATTGGTGGTGGAAACAAGGTAATCAGAGGGGGAATTCTGAACACTGGAAGATGCAGGAGTTGAACACTACCAGCATTTGAACCCGGTGAAGCATGTCTACTTGACCTACCTGCCCCAGAAGACACCCTTAGGTCGGTCTTCCTTTAAGTGTGAAGATTACATTTCTTGTCTTTGTCAGAGTGGGAAACACAAATGGCGCATGGACTATCACAAATTTGGCACTGTCTACACTATGACACAGAGAATGGTGATCACCTGGCATTGATATAGCCGCGTGTTTTGAATGTCAACAACAAGGTGCCGGATGTAAACCAGAGAACAAAATTACCCCAAACAAACCTGAAGCAGATAAGTTGAAAAATTTCAAAATTGGCATTGTTGTGAGATTGAGCGTTTCGTTGTTGTGAATTTTCGTTTTTCCAGTCTCTCACGGTATATTGTGTTTGCATGTTTTTAAAGAATACTGAATTTGCATGGCTAAATTTGTGCCATGTGAATAGAAGGTTCACATAGTTCTTAATAGTTAAGAATTGTTGACTATAGGAAGAAATAATCGGACATTAATGTATTGAGAAGGTATACAACTGTGATTCAAATTAATGGATAGGTAGTAAGGCTGTTTGATACTTATACTGTTATCGGAACCGATGTATCGGAGTCGGATCGGAGGGGGTCAGATTTCTACCGATACGGACGGTGGGCCGATACCTCACACAAACAGCTAACTTCAAACTAGCGTAAAATTCATGAGCAGGTGGCCTTCAATTGAGCTTACCACATTTTGCAATTGTAAGTTTAACTACTTGGATTTTATGATAGCTTATATAAATTTAATCATCGTTCAAGATTCGGTGTTGCTATTCTTCACTGCAGCAACACCGTAGAAAGTAAAAAGTTTATTCACGAACGTAACTGCGAGATTTCGTTCAACATCACTTTTTGGTTTATTGCAGTACTTGGCACTTGATAGGCTTCCATCTAGCATCGTCCCCCAGGCGCATGCCGATTTTGGCCGTGATCCGAGCACTGCTAGTCTGCAAATTTTTTGAAAGCATGTGGCTGAATTGAAATTCATCTATTTGGAATTTTTTTGACTTAGAGGAAGGTTGGAAAATGGAAATAAAACGTGAAATGCAAAATATGCGGTTTGCTAGTGTCAAGAGGTGAGAAGTTGGCAGCAAATCTTAATATATCTCACATGCGCAAAAACTTTGTTTCGGGAGATCCGACAACTTCACGGTGTAGGTATCAACTTGTCCAATACTGTTGGTATCGGTATCAGAACGACAAAAAATGGATATGGGACAACCTTAATAGCGAGATATAAATTCGTGTATTGTTCTGTTGCAGCACTAAAAGAGCATGTTTGTTGTCTGTGTTCCAAACAATATCCTTCAGAGCGTCTGTTAAAAAATCATATGCGTTTTCATTGTAAGTTGAAGTTTTACTCTATTTTATTAAACATTACTGAAAATAAAATTGTGATTAACAAACTCTTTTGTTGTGTTAGTGAATGTACACAAATGCCCTCACTGCGATATGACATCCCCCACACAGTCAGCCCTCAACACTCACCTCAAGTACCGTCATTCAGTTGAAAAGCCATTTGCCTGTGCACACTGCAATTTTAAGTAAGTAAAATCTCAAATTTATGCCGTATTTATTTTTCAACAATACGTGGCTTTGAAAGGGTTGACGGTCAATTATCCTTTTCACAGTTCTCCCTTCACCGCACACTTTTCTAAGAACAGCAACATTTATTTTACAAGCTATACCATCTAGTTGCCAAGACAATAAGCAAAAAACATTTGTTGGTATTAGGCCACTGACGCAAACTTAATATTGCTTACTTAATATGCAGAGTGTTTAACTGTCGACTAATTCATCTTGTCTCCAAGCCAGCTAATTAATATGTCTGTGGGTTTCACTGGGATCAATCTCATGTTGATTTAGCACTACAATTAAGTGTTTAACAGAGTTCACATTAAGCTGCAAAAAATGAGAATACCATAATTCATTATTTAATACTTTACATTGTTACGTGATTCATCACTGCTTCACTTGTGTTCATTCCCAATACTTTAGTAAATACTACTTGCCCTAGGATGTTTCACAATAACTTGTTCATTGTTACTTACTGTGAATTTCTGTTACCCCAACTATTCAATAACCGTAAACCTAGAGGTAAGGAATAATGTAACAATTATGGTGACCCACCAGCACTGCAGTTAGGTTAGGTCTGACATTCTGAAACTAACAATCGTCATCGAGATATTGGTTTGATGCTTAAAGTAAGGTTTAACTGATCCGAAGTCAAAACAGCAAAGGAACACAAAGGGGAAGGGGGGGTGGATTTTAACATGGAACCCCATTTTTTTTTTCAACAAACTTATGGTACTTTGCTAGCATCTTTCCTGTTTTTCCAACTGAGGACCATTCTTCTGTCTCAGCTTTTGGTTGATTTTTGGCCACAACTTGGTGGCAGAAGTAGTTCTTAATGGGGTCCTGGCTGTCCATTTGTAGTGTCCGATCATGTCCTGTCACCAAGGAAAACACTGTTCACATTAAATGTTCGATGTCTCCTGCCATCTTCTTCAGAATCTGCTACTGGATAACGAAGAAAAAGCTACATTTCAGTATGTCACTACATGGACTGTGGACACTGATCTCAGTCGAGCATTCAATCTGGATTGCCACTGCTTATCCAGGCAGCTCCAAGCTCGGGCCGGATAAGCTGCTTGATGTCAGAGTAACTAGGATTTGCAATGTTCATTAGTGGGATCTCGTTAGCTTGAAAACGACTGATTGCCAGTGACTCTGACATCTAGTGAAATGTAGCTTTTCTTCGTTTATCCAGTAGCAGATTCTGAAGAAGATGACAGGAGTCATCGAAAATTTAATGTGAACAGTGTGTTGTCCTTAGTGATGGTAGTGTTGTGTGTTCTTCTCTTCTTTTTTTTATTATGTCTTCCCAATACCACTGTGACCCGTTTTTTTCATGTCCTGTCATTGCACTGTACTGAGGTTAACCCTTTAACTGCTACAATCGGGTACACACGTGCAGCAGTTTCTTGCCTGCTATGCTACAATCGAATATAGTTGTTTTCATTTTTCTTACTGCCCGTACTGCACTCAAGAACGAAAAAAAATTCTGAAGTATGCTGCCATTTGTTGGCAGCCGATTGAAACATTTATTTTACTTCCTGGCCACCAGGTGGCATACTAGAAGGGTGCTGTATCGGGCAGCTGTTGTGTGGCGCGCTTCCCTGCATTGTTTGCAAAATAAAAATGGCTGGACTGCCGTGTCATAGTGGGTTGCATGCACCAGAATTTGTTCTGTTATTTACAACAAATGAATCAGATGATGAATCTAGAGTTACTGACAATAAAGTAGAATATGAGAATGATATTTACTAGGTTTTAGAGGAATCTGGCTACGGAGTGAGCGTTATGCAATTACTGTCTGTGTAATGTTTTCTCGGCTCAGTTACCGTGTGTGGGTGGGGTGAGAAGAAAGAATAACTGGGGAGGTACCACAGGGGAGAGCAGAGCAATGATGGTTGAGGGGGGGGCAAGGAAAGCCTAAATGTGCAATGCAGAAGTAGTAACTGATAAACTGCTTATTTGGTTGTTGCTACTTTTTATTAGCGTAGCATGTTTTTTTAAGGGTTTTTTGGTAGCAGTGAAACGGTTAACTGTAGGTATGCCGGCCTAATTTATCTTCCAGAGCAAAATCTGCCAGCGACATTCGAAGACACCTCTTGACTCATGATTCAAAATTACCATACAAGTGCCTTTACCCAAATTGTAGATATGTGTCACGAAGTCCTGCTTCAGTAATTTCACATGCAAGATATGTTCACCAGGTAAGGTGTACTTGTAGTTCATTTGTTTAACAAATATATATGTATGTATATGTATATGTATGTATATATATATATATATGGCCTAACAATGCAAAATGGGAAAAAGTTAAATAGCCTACTGCAAACGATAGTTAATAGTTAAGATAAAGCTAAAGGGTTACGCAAATAACTTGGGCAATCAAAGCTACATGAAGTTTCACAAAGTAGCAACGTTGGCTGTGAACACTGTTAACTAAATGGTCCAATACACCTTTGTGCTGAAAATATTGCTTCCAACATACAAAATTCATATTATTTTCATTTTACATTGATCCTTGGGTTATTTGTAGTGGCATGATATAGAAATTTTGGAAAATTAACATCTCATTTGGTTTAAACACAAAATAGTTTCATCACTAAAAGTGCAATTACTAGTCACAATCTACTATGATGTGGGGGTATTCTTTCCCCTTTTAATGTAGCATCAATATGTGTTTTTATATGCAGGGCATGAGTCCAGCTTATACGTGTCACATGTGTGATTGTGCATACAGTCGAGGAAGTTATCTCACAAAGCACTTGATTACCAAACATAACTACAAGTATCCTTCAGGACATTCAAAGTTTAGGTATGGCATTACAGTAGAACCTTGATTATCTGAACTCCAGTTATCCAAACACCCAAACTCCCATTTTCACAAAATATTCAGAAATTTGTTATTTTTTAGAGATGGAATAAGCGTTGACTTTGCTTTATTTATGTCCTGAAGTCATTTCATGCAAAATTTTCTTTTCAGCAATCTTGTACAATCAAGCATAGTTCACCAACACTAAAACTGAGTAAGGAAATAAGTGTCCTCTCAATTTTGCATGTAAATTGGCATATCCGAATTTTCGATTATCCGAATATCCTTCGGTCCCAATTGGTTCAGATAATTGAGGTTCTACTGTGTTCACATTTGTACACTTAGTTCTTAACTCAAGTATACGCTGTCATTTGACTCAATTTACAAGTAGTTATTTTCATTTTTAGTTACCAAGCTAATGCTGATGGTTACTTTCGCCTTCTGATGGTGCGTTACGAGCCTGTTGAACTATCTCAGGACATCCTTCGTCGTCAGAAAGAAAAAGATTGTGCGAATAACAAGAATGACAACAGCAAAAATCAATCCTTGCTGCCGATTAAGAAAGAACCATGCGATAATAATGGGTGATGAGGAAATCGTCAAAACAAATACAGAGGTACCCAGGAAATGCATGATCGTTGCAACGAAAATGAGCATTGCAGTTGCCCTCAACACGAACACACTGGTAGTCGTGAAATGCAAGTTCACAACACTTTGTTTATGACCAAAAGATATGTTAATGATTGTCAAGAAAGAGAAAAACGATATTAATGTTAGCAGTTTGACTTTGATTAAGACAAAGCATATTAATGCACAAAGCTCTATTTAAAGAACTCTCTTATCACGAGATTCCTATCCTGATTTCCTGGATAGTCAGCGGTAGAGACCTTTTTCAAATTATCCAATAGCATTTATTTGTTGGGAGACGTCTTTTCTAGAACCAGCATGGCGCGAGTCTCTCTTTGACTCTGCGCATACTGTGTCATGAACGGGACGGGAAGGAGTGGGGGAGGCACATCTTCACACGCTCTTACTATACCACAAAAAAAAAGTGTCTTAGGCACTTAAAAAAAGAAAGTTGTTTCTCGAGCCTTTAACTACAATCAGTGCGGGTGGGCGGTTTTTTTTTTTTTTATTATGTTACGGAGCATCTCTCCATGCACATTTGTATCCATATTAGCAAGAGTGAGATAGGTGGTCTCACTCTGCGGGGCCGATACCACTTTTTACCGATCCGATCCGATACCGATTTCAAAGAAAAAAATCTGCCGATACCGAGTCCCGATGCCGATAACGGCTTAATTGCTCCTTGGGGCATTGCAGTTATTTCAAATAAATAAAATAAATTGATAAAGAGTCCCTAATAAAAAAAAAAATTTGTGTAGATTTATACTTAACCAGACGTAAGTGTGTGTTTCTACATAAATTAACGTTTTCTTTAGTTTTTACATCTGGTAGTGCTACTGAATTCACATTTTTTCCCTTGTTACCACATTAAACTTATTAGTAAAGCTAGGACGATCAACTTTGTTACGGATACCAAATCCCCAATAACTGATCCAAGTTCCCAACTGATCGAAAAATGTAATACTGAAGTACGTCTTTATAAAAAAAAATTACTTTTGAAATCATTGCATAAACAAAGCATTGGCTAAATAAATAAAAAAAAATTTTAATATTGGTTTAAAATAATATTGCATAGCTAAAATCGTTTAAAAACACAAAACCCCATTAAAATATTAACATTTTGCCTTGTAACTTCTTAACAGTAAGAGAATGCTGCTTGCAGTTTAAACCATTGGAAAGCTGGCGAAACAACCTTCAAAATGGTGTATTCAAACGTCAAATTCGGTCGACGTGAAGTGAAAATATGTTCGATTTGGTTTATTACCGATTTATGAGGGTTTTACCTGCCGACCCCGATCCGATACCGATAGTGCGAATATCGGCAGAGATCGGTATTGATAATCGGTATCGGCCCCCACCTTACATATTAGCAATATAGACAAACTCCAAAAATGGTTTAACACAGGCTTTACTCACTGACGGTCATTACAGCTACAACAATCTCCTTTGTCTCCATCTCAGTTTCCTGCTTCACCCTGCAAGGTGCACTGATCTCCAGTATGTCCGCAAGTATTGAACCAGGCGCGACCAGTCGCACCCTCACATTCTCACCCCCCCCCCTCCCCCAAAAAAAAAGAAAAAGAAGGTGGACCCGACACATGACACAACCCAGACTGATCTCACAAAACCGCGCAACTATCCCTTGGTGTAGAGCAATTTCTCATTAAATAAACTCATCTGGGTGATCGTTCGAAGTGGGGGACTAGCGTTTAACACACAGCACCCAAGGTCGGACTCTTTAAACGGATCAGTCTTGTGTCACTAGATACGAATCGTCGCACGGGAAGCTTAGGGTTTAACTACAGGGCGCACCGGTTTCTCTCATTACAAAGGAAAACGCCGGGCTGGCGCTTCGCACCACAACCGCGCCCCTTCTCTTCATACACCCACTCGTCGCATTCCCTGCCCAACCCGCACCTATCTCTCTCGAGCCACTCTGCTGGCCCCGCTCCTGGCCCCCCCCACCTCACCGGATATGCCGTGCCCACCGCAGCCTGCATACAGACATAAAAACAACCCTTCGCTGCGGGAAATGCATACACTTCAATGGCCAAATTGCTCGTCCTACACCAGAAACTACAGGTTAAATGAACTATAGGCAAACACAAGGTTACAACACAATAGCAGCATTATAAAGCTCGCCAGTCCAATATATTCGTCACTGTCCATTACATATGATGTCATCGATTAAATACAGTCTGCTTGAACGCACTCCATACAGTCCGCCACCCTACATGACACACACTAGCACTCCATGGCCTACTCATGGAAAATCATGCTACCAAAGGTGATACGGATATCTTGCTAAAAAAAAAATGGGATTGAAAACTACACTGTTAGCTAATCGAATATAGTGCCAATAAATGCGATATAGTCCTCTAAAATAAATGAATTTCTCATGACTTCTGGGCTGTCGCCTTCATCGACCAGCACTTTCCTCTTGCACCCCCAGAGCGCCGTTGAGGTTGCCGTCATTTTGCCCCACACCCGTCACTCTCACCTGTCTTTACTCAAATCGTCCGTGTCCATGTCCGGTCCATCATGAAACCTGATATCACCAGGTTTTAGATCTTGTATTCGTCACAGCCAGCTCGGGCGCACCAACATCTGAGCTGCAGATTCGAATGCTGGGTTCGTTCAAGTTCACAGGCGTTGGCATCGATAACACATAGAAGTTAAGCTGCGAGGAGACCAACTGCACCGCTGGTGTTGCTTCTTTATGTGTACTGCCGATAGGCTTCAACCACTCGCACGAGCCTAGTAGTTGTAGCAGTAATTGCACGATGCACTCTGGAAGCCTGTTGCTGGTTCGGCCCTTGCCTCCGTCGGTCGTATCATGGCGATTGGCACCTGTGCTGCTCGTGCGTCTGCCGAGCGGGAAGCCGGACTTCCTGCACGCGTCCGGGCGATAGGCCCACCAACCCGAAGTAGACTCTCTCTTGTAGAAGAAATTCGGGTCGCAGACTCACAACGGCATCTTCCCGATTGCTTAGTTGTCGGGATATGCTTCTGGATATGTCAGTCCGCAGCCGGTTAGGAGGGTATTAACGAGAAGCAGTTTCCACATACGGAACCAGTCTTTTGTGGCCACCCCTGCCGCCGTCGTCGCCGCCATTTGTTGCATCCCATCTCCTATGGAGGTACTGCCAACCTCGATCGACTGGTTGCCTGCCACCGCGCCGTCTGGTTCACTGTCGCCCGATGAGCTACGTTCTTCCATGATACAGAGGTCTTCCTCGCTGTCGTTACTTGATGGTGTTTTTTTGTTTCGCCATCGTGTTTCCATCGTTATATCCCTGTCCGGGTAGTTCGCCATGAGCGTTTGTTCTGCGGCGCTGGTCATGCCCGTCGGAGCCGATCTATTGTTTGGATGAGCGTGTGCAGCCTTCGGCATTTCGGGATTCATGGCCATTCCTGGTTCATCATCCACTGTTCGGGCACCATAATGTTACGGAGCATCTCTCCATGCACATTTGTTGCCATATTAGCAATATAGACAAACTCCAAAAATGGTTTAAAACATTTTAATGGTTTAGGTAGAAAAAAATGGTCTAGCTTTACTCACTGACGGTCACAGCGATCTCCTTTGTCCCCAACTTAGTTTCCTGCTTCACCGTGCAAGGTGCACCGAGCCCCAGTATGTCCGCGAGTATTGAACCAGGTGCGACCAGTCGCAGCTTCACATTTATTTATTTACTTTTTTACGATAATGTAGGGGTTGTATAAATAATATAGGGGTTGTATAATATATAATACAGGGGTTGTAATTTAAAACAAAGCCATTTTTATTCTATTTTTTTAATGAAAAATTTAAAACAAATATGACAGTTTTGCCCTATCACAATATTTGGTGAGCAAAAAAACCAAATCTATTTCTTTTTCTTGTTTTTAGTTGCTTCAACATGTAAATTACGCTTGCGTTTCTTCAAGGGAAGTGCTTTAGCATTCGTGCAAACCGAACAAATTGGGTAGGCTCCATCCACGCGAACTAGGATTTTGTTGCTTCCACAGTGGGAAGAAAAGTCAACAAACGAGTTACTGCTGAAGTCCAATACACGTGCGTGAGGGAAAATACAATCACCGCCGTTTTTCGTCTTGGAATTAGTCATGTGTGCGGTAACATTGCATTCGTCAACATTCAGTCTTTCCGGAAGCACAAAGTTATCAGCACAAACACTCGCACAAAAACAAAAGTCCGATGAATTCAAAATTCATAGAACAGATCGTGAGTTGACATTTCTGGTTGGCGTAAACCAAAAAAAAAAAGTCGGTGCGGTGGGTTTGGAGTCCGTGCGGAGGGGCTTGAGAAACAACTTCTTTTTTTTAAATGGCCTTAACATTTGTGAGGTAAGATAGCCAAACATCAATAATAGCAGATCAAAGCAGGATTTTCTCTTTTAGTGATGGTAGATAGAACTGTCCGCAACACCTGACAGTCTGAACAGAAATCCTCTACCTGGCATTTGGCAGTCGACATCGTTCACAGTGAACATCAAGGGACAGGCTGTATAAAAAAAAAACAGTAACCGCAGAAAAAATTTGGTAAAAAAAAAAAAAAACTTAATTGAAAGCAAAAAGCAAATCTACATAGCTAAGTTAAAATCACCATGTGACATACTTGGGAGTTTTACCCTTGTGCTAAGGGCTGTAGCAGCAGTCTGCAGACATTGTATTGGATGTCACCACATGTAATTTAAGTTCTCTAGCTTTTTCAAATTTGTTTGTTTGTTGTAGCCGTTGTTGACCACATGCTCAAAAAAAGCATGAAAAATCTTCCCCTAGTGAACAGAGTGATAGGAAAACCACAAGTAGAAACCCGATGCGCTCAAGTGCTATCAACTGAACTGGTTATTTTCTCCGTAGTAATGTCATTGACTAATGATGCCTTAAACATACTATGCTACTGTTATGTGAGGCGTGTTTGCTACTAGTTTTAAAATGCTAAGTTAAAGGTGAATGGAATTGTTACATTGGAATCATTATAGTGTGAAAGTGCCGAGACGTGAAAATTCAGAAATTGTATTAATGAAATAAATATTTTGTATCATTTTTTCTTTGCAGTAACACTTAACACAGTTTTGAATACCGATAAGTAGTTTGGTTTAAGTTCATTTCGAATACTCACAGTTAAAAAACGATAATTTTAATTTGATTAAAATTAGTTTTTACTATCCTAAAATACTTGCCTCTAGTCCGATCCTGTTATTGCTCAACCTGTTCCTGCAATGGCGAAACCGTGAACTCTCCTGTATCGAACCGAGCGCAGAGGAACACAAACCGCCTGCACGGCACCAGCCTGGACTTTTCCAACTGGATACCTTGACCCAGAGCCTTGAAGACGTGACGACACCTGAGAACTTACTCCGACTGATAGCGGAGCAATCAATCGTCGATGTAGAACCGGTGCCCGAATGTCCAGACGATGCAGAAACCCCAAACCAAGGCAAAATACATGAGGTCCAGTTGCCATACCAAAGGGTAGGATACGAAACTGGTACAATTGACCTCCTCCAAAAAGGCGAAACAGATGCTGAATCCCCTTGTGCAACGGAACATGCATGCATGCATCCTCGAAGTAGATGGCAATAGTCAACAAACTGAGGCTGAAGACAGCGCTGGTCAGACACAAATGGTGGCGAATAGCCTCTGCCTACAGCGGAGAGAGTGAACAAGTCGTCGGTGATGAGCTTCCAGTTGTCCACACGGCGACGAAACCTTCCCCCCACCTGCCGGTGAAGTGGAGGAAGGTGAGGGGGAGGGGGACCTCCATACCTGCTCCTGCGGGGATGACCCCAAGAGGCACCCCTTCCACGCTGTGAGAATCCACGGAAACGTCCCCTGCCTTGAAAAGGGGCTGCCCCCTGGAACGTGCAACGTGCTGCTGCGTTGTGGAAAATGCTTGCAGGCATGAACTTGAGAACGAGGGAGGACATGTTCTCTGCTCAAGTCGCCAAATGTAAAATGCCCCCCAAAAAAATAAAAGTACGGAATGCGTAGAGAAAACTGCTGTTCCGAGCAGAAACACATGCGTAACCCAGATTGATTAAGTTTTTTTTTTTTTCGAAATCTTCGCTCAACCCCAAACTCAAAATGCCGTTCAAGTGTAAGCAAATTTTCGGTCCCTTAGAAGGGGATCGACGTTCTGACGTTTGAAAACCTAGATGTTAAACGAAAAACCACCATTACCTCCCAGAACGGCATCTAGGCCTCAGACAAGAATGAAAAAACCCCTGCCCGAGCAATGTACGAGAGGGGGGGGGGGGGGTACTCGATGCAAGTAGACGAAAAGTTGACCTGACATTGCAAAAGTGAACAACTCTGTTTTCCAAGTTAGCCTACACTCGACGTCTTGATAAGACAAGACCTGAATTTAATTTCAACTCAAAGAGATGAACCGAGTTTCCATTCACAATGAGTATATGGTTCCAACCCAGCCACACGCAAGGAGCGGGGGAGGGGGAGGAGGGGCGTCCGGGTCAACCTCCGACACAATCATGCGTCTTTGGAGTTGAGAAACAGAACAGCAGAAAACTTAGCCAGCAAAAGGCAACAAAAGGGTTCGTTCTGCAGATCCCTGATTTTCATTCCAAAAATCCAAACGATTTACTTATATGCCTCACACTGCACAACAAAAGCTGCAGAGCAAACGTGGTAAAATGCCTTAATGCAGCCACTGACCCTCATACAAAATACAGCGTCAGTAACAAGCAAGGAATTTAAAATAAAAAAATTAAAAATTCCTTAACGAACTAAAGGCAAGGAATTAACAAGCCATGAATTAACCAGCAAGGAATTTAAAGTTAAAAAATTAAAAATCCTTAATGAAATAAAAAGAAATACAAGATTGGAAAGCGTTTCCGATGCAGTGACCGCTTGGTCAACTGGAAGAAAGAACGTAAAAAACTGCACGACACGGCCAATGTGAAAACCAAACACGGCCATGCAACGGCCTGTCAACTCCCAATGACGATGGCCAGCCACAGCCCGTGACAAGAGCCATTAAGTGCAACCAGAATGCGGCCTAGTACTAACAAAGTTGTGATGCGAAACCACACGTGGCTAACAAGGAACGCCGACGAACTGTTAAGTTTGCACCGGTGTTTAGCACCCTTGTAGGTCTGACAACTTCTTGCACATTTCACCCCGGCGTGGTGTTTGCCATGCCCCGAGTGTGGGTCCTTTTCCCCTATGTGGGTACACAACATAATGGCTGAGACTCGTTTTTATTTTTTTTTTTTTTTTAAGCGTTTCCACCGCCACGAGACTTTTGGGGGCTAACTCCCTCCTTGGAGTTTTCATTTTTGTTGCATTTCCTTCACTCAACCCTCTTTGCAACATTGCCCCGCACTAACAGCTCCGATTCAGACACGACTGTCTGCTGTTGTGCAGCCACAGACCCTGTGCCAACAGCCTCATTCGATTGGCGAGTGGCGATTGGCAATTGGGGAATGGCGTTTGCCTATTGGCGATACACGAACGCTGCGAGATCGTCTATCATCATTCCGCACCCCGTGCCATTCGACAGCATGACGCCGCCGATGAGGATCTGTTGAAGTCTGAGTACGGCGTTTTTCGGCGCCTATCAGACTTGGTGCATCACTCGGAGCTTCGTGGTGGCCGCCACGCTCCGAGTGTGGGTTTTTTCCCGACTATGGGAACTAAATTTAGTGGCTAAGACTCGTTTTTTTTGGCGTTTTCTCCGCCACGAGACATTTTGGGCTAACTCCCTCCTTGGAGTTTACAGTTTTGTTGCATTTCAATCGCACATCCGCTCTGCAACATTGCCCAGCACTAACAGCTCCGGTTCAGACACGACCGTCTGCTGTTGTGCAGCCACAGACCCTATGCCAACAGCCTTATTTAATTTACTCACCGCAGGTAGCTTTCCTGCAACAACAGTTTCATTAACTACGACGCTCCTCCTCCGCGACAGCAGCACCTGTCCAGCACACGATGGCGCGATTGACGAGTGTTGCCAGCACGAAAAACGCCGGCATCTTCTCCCGCAGCAAGACGAAACCATAGGCATAAGTTATGCGTTCCAATTTTCCAGGGAGCGACCGGGCCATCAGGGAAGACAACCCCCGATGACGAAACAACCTCGGTTGCATTCTTGGTTGCATCCACATTAGGCTTAACCGACGCGTTCACAACATCATGGCCCAGAATGAGCCGCAACAGATTTGTCCGACAAAAACACAAGTGGGGCATAAATGTCAGTGCTTAAAAATTCTAAACGACGCTCAAGAGGAGTTTAAGATTCAGAAGCAGACTCCAACAGCGCCATTTTTTGCAAGATGCACTCGACGCTGGTCAGATTTCTTCCAGGTATGTAGCACCTGCTTCACAACTTTCGTGTCCATAAAATCCACAAACCACACTTGGCCTACACCTGCGACAGGCAGGGTGAAAATCCAGAGGGGTCTTTTTGCACAAACACACGGGAAATTCTCCCGACTACAACATACAACGCAGTTTATTATTGTCCGTCATTTTGAAAATTTCGGGCAGGGAATACAAACGCCGGCGATTCCCTAACGAAAAGCAAAAAGAGAGCAGAGCAAAAACCATACGTCTGCACTGTTCCGTACCCGAAAACGAAGTGTCATTGTTGGGCTGGCGCTGGCTTGTTGGAGGCAACGATTGTTGCGCACCAAGTGGCATGTTGGCTAACTTCATTGCATTGCAAGTGTTGTAGGTGTATTAAACTTTTAAGGGGTTTAAAAAATCGGGTAGAAAAGCAAATCGAAAACAATTTTAGCACATACTAGAGGTTAGTATTTTACAGATAGTAAGAAACGCTGAACCAAAAGTCAAAAGTTTTCACTTCAAAGTGAAAACCTTTCACTTGAAGTGAAAACCTTTGACTTTTGGTTCAGCGTTTTTTAACAGTGAGTATTCAGAAAAAAATTTGACAAGTATTTTCAGTAAAGGAACGTGCCCAAAACTGGATATTCCTAGGCATTCTGTGTACGGAGGGCAATTGTTTAGGAATGCACAAAGTTTACGGTATTATCCAACTGAATTCCAGCTCACCACAGCGTATTCCTGGGCAAGTGCCTGTGCTACAATGTCTATCACGTCGTTCCACTTAATGTAGTATTTGTCCTTGCTTATATAACACCACCTTAAAAGACGTTCTAAGAGTCAATAACCTAACCATATTATTACTTTGAATGTCGTAAGTTCAGAATCATACGAGTAACTCTCAAATTCAAAATAGGAAATATTCGCGCATTTTCGAAAGACTTTGATGATAAGATGTTAATTTCAGTCCTATCTTTGTCGGGCTCTCACAGTAAGTGCTTCTGTTTACATCATTGTTTATGCTCTTGCCATTTTTGTTAGCAGACGACAACGCAAGTTGATACCGTCACGTACTGTAATCACTGGGTAGTGCCTTGTGCTCACATTGTGCCATTATCGTGTGAGACGCTCGCCAAACTCGTGACTAATCAGAAGCTGGATTCCTGGATTGGATGGGAAGTTCATTAAGGACTTCCTAGAATCTAATTTGTGCTGGATAGCAAGTGATTCTAGCCTTCTTAGGTGTCGATCTCTCCTAGAATTCAAGACTAAAAGGGTTGTTGTTTTACTCCATTCAATCGTGTGGCCAGTGTTTATGCAGTGAGATGCTCTGCTGTTTGTTTTATCTTGGCTTCATACATCTGCCATATGCTGGCTCACTCTTGTGTGTACTCCTTTCCGTGTTTCACCTATGTATGCACCATCACACTAACTGCGTGGCACATCGATACACGCCCACAGCTGTGTTTGGGACAGTTCCAAGCTCGTCTTCCATCACCTTTTTCTCTCTTCGTCTCACAGCCTTTTCCACTTGGTGTTCTACAGGTTTTAGCATGAGCATCGACTTCAAGTTGTTTCCATTTTAGTATACGACTTCAGGCCACACTTCAACTCGTGGTGTATTCATTCACTTAGCCCTCGCATTTAAGTAAGCCCCACGCGTATCCCATTTGCCTCGTTAGAAATATAACATCTGATATTTTACTTGTGACCTCTTGATTCGTTGGCAATAATCATCTCAAGACATAAACATAATCCCCTTCTGAATATTACGTGCCCGACCTACAAGCAAATAAACAGCTCTATTCTTCCCGAACTGACAGTGGAGCTCGATTTGCAATGGGAGCTCGACCAGAAGGCCTTGTGCGTCACGTACAGATCAGTGGTTGCGCCACGCTTCAGTTTGGACTCGATTTTGGGCTTTCGCGTAATTTTTGTGTAGTGCTTCTGAAGATTCGCGTAATTTTTGTGTAGTGCTTCTGAAGAAGAAGAAAGGTTTGTCTCCGAAAATTTAAGTGACTGTACTAATCGTTCCGGTGGTGAAATTGTTATTCCGGGTTTTTTCGTCAAGAAAATCGTTCGTCATGGCAATAATTCATCACTGTCATCACCATTTACTGGTATTTAGCCAGAGGTCTGAGTAGTGTCCTTTTTAGTTTTTACTACTCTTTGGCTTGGGCTTGGGAAACAAATCCCTGAATTGAAGTACGAAACACTGAACAATATCCATCAGAACTGGCAGCTTCACACATCTTTGCTGCTGTAATTATTTTCATCCTCGGTAATCCTGCAGTTCTATCTCAGAAATTGCCCTCATGTAGAATTCCTTGATGGTGATGATGATGCTGGTCCAATGATGATGCTGTCCTTCAGCTAATCAGATGGCTGACACTTGTCACTAGGGAAAAAACATAGTAAATGTCGGTGTTGCCAGCATTGGAGTTAAAGCGTTCTTCTCTAGAACAGTATCATAGATACCCCTATTCTCTAATATCCAGCAAGACACTTATCGTCCATGACACAATGTACAACTATGTGCAAGTGTAAGTTCACCCAGCAACGAATCAAGGAATCAACAGTATGGTTAAGGAGAACCACGAATCCAGTCATACACCTGCAGTCTTGTACAGGGCCAGGTGATTGTTGAAAGCAGTGAGCGAAGTTGCACATCTGACATGCTCCAGTAGAGCATGTCAGGCCCCAACCCCTCTGTCACCATAGAAAATCATCACATACAGTACATATGACCGCGCCTTAAAAAGAAAGAGTCTTGTCCCACATATTTGAACGCCTGGAGAATAGCAAGCTCCCTTCAGTCAACATTGAGTTTAAAGTTGTTTATCGTGTAATAGCCTTAGGACCACCGCCTTTACGGTTAGGTTTAACCACGATCTCTCATGTTAAAGCTGAAATTTCAATGCTTAATTTCTCTGTTGTCTTCCGCTCAAATTTTGTGTATAAGCCTTGTTGGACTTGGTGAACATGTGTTTGAACTTTTATTAATTTCCGATTCGTCACATCGGATATCTGAACTTAACTTGGAATCATGATTTTCATTTTTGGCTTCTTGTTGTTCTTGGCACTGCTACGCTCTCTACAGATCAAACTATTTGTCCTATAAAGTTTGTTCTTAGCTTATTTTACAGGTATTACTCTGTAGATGTTCCCTTTTCATAAGGCCATTGGTCAAGTGGTTCAGGGGTTAGAGAGCTCTAAACCACCAGATTGATTGTTTTAAACATTGTTATTATGTAATAATGCCTATCAGCAAACACCAGGTATAAGATTTAGAATGAAGAGTAAACGATTTGTTTACACATTGGTGGAAACATCACCATAATTGATAAAGATGCATAACATTAAAACAAGCTAATCTAAACTGCATGGTGATTAGATTAGCGCCAAAGTAGTACGAATTAGGAAACAAAAACGAACTCGATTTATGCTTAAGATAAGTTTTAACTGATCAAAGAGTCAAAACAGCATAGGAACGTGAATAAACTTTCCTGTACAGTTTCAGATACTGCAGTGTTCATGTACTGTTTAGTCCACGTGAAACGTTATTTCTATACCCAACCATTGTGCACGTAAATACAATTAAAGCCAGAGCCCAAATTACAAAGTTTTCATGCCCGAACAAAGGGAGAATAATATAAGGCTACGCAGTCAACTACTTTCTTGGCTAAATTTTTTCAGTGTTCTTCCGTCACGTCGTTTAGTTTCCGTTCGACACCCTACTGATGATACATATATAATTTTTTTAAGATTTTAAAGCATTTTTCCAGGCCATTTCCAGGTTTTCATGGACTCGCACGAACCCTGAATTACGTATAGAGCTGTGCACACTAAAACATTTTCCAGCCATGTCATTTAGCCAAGTAGAATGCACCAATAATTAGCTGATGTATTGTGTGCAAAAGTAAAAATGGTAAAAACGTTGGAATACAGCAGTAAGGTTTCACATGGACTAAACAGTACAGCAACATGCAGTATCTGAAACCTTACAGGAAAGTTTATGTGTGTTCCTTTGGTGTTTTGTCTTCGGATCAGTTAAACCTTACCGTAAGCATCAAACAAGTTTCATTTTTGTTCAGTTCACTATGGATGTTTGCTGTGGCTTCTACTGGTTAAAAAAGTACAATTTGACTTAAAAGCATCGAAAATACCGTTAATTCGGCAATTTTACTTTTAAAATGGGTAGTGCAAGAGATGCGGCCAAGATGGTGGATAAAGTGGCATCCAGTGTAGGAGGTGTGTATTGGATCCCCTGCAAAGATTGTCCACAAGGTTACATAGGCGAGACATAGGCAAATTTGCGTCCAAGTCAAGGAACATGCACAAGCCACCATTGACGGAGACAAGAAGAGCGCTGTAGCCTTGCACTGTGAAAAGAGTAAACACCAAGCAGACTGGGATAACACCGAGGTGATGCTAAAGTCGGACACGAACAGGGGAGCACACCTCCGTGCGTTGGAGGCCATTGCCATTCAATACTGCCAAGATAGGAAGATACCACTTATGAACATGCAAAAATCAGCATATCAGTAGATAGGAAGAATAGTGACAGCAGAACTGAATCAAAAACTGACGAAAAGCTGGCAAATATTCTTACCTTCATTCAGCAACAGCTGCTCCAGTATTGATGAGGGAGCCAACTCGGACAGTGAGCTTGAGAGCTGACCGAGTTCCAAGGCTCACTGGGAGAGGGGAGGGAAATTTGAATGTAGTGGACCTGGGAAAGTTCGTTGGTGGTTGTTGTTGTGCAAGTCTCATGACTCTTGAATTGTGGTACTTGGACGATTTTTGGTTTTGCGTAAGTGACTGTCTTTAATTAAAAAGCATGTCCCCTCTTAAAATTTGTTTTCAACACAAGATGTTAAGACCAACAATGACTATGCACACAGACCACCTTAGTCGGTGTTGGTCATAAAACATCCTCTTAGCCCACCATGGGCTTTATTAGGGTGTTAAAAGGCAAGCTGCTGTAACTCAATTTTCAGGCTAATTTGTAGGAAATCACGAACAGCCAGGGTTTTTAACAAAATGTAATTGTTAACGTACAAAAGTTTAGTAGCTTAAGTTTGCTTTCATTTGTTACTGTTTTTTAAGTTTTAGTTGTAGTGTCTACTAGCTTGTCAAAGGACGGACTAAAATCGGGAAGAAGTTCTTGTACCCTTCCACGAAGCTTATTTAATCTTTCTTCTCGGATTCTTTCTGCCTTCATAATTTGTGGCAAATTGATCCACTTCTTCAATACTCGTGTTAAAGATTTTCTGAAAAATAAACAGATATGGTATTAGAGGGAGAAAGATTATTTGAATCTGTTTATGAACTACAAACAGCAAATATTTACACCTGTTTCGTAATTCATCTGCTTTTTTCTCTTGTGAATACCGATACGGCAATTGCTGTTGACTCCATGCATACCAAGCCTGTAGCATTTTCTTTTCAAGTTTGAGGTTAAACTGTCGATCGACTAATAGGCCAAGAATGTGATGCACTGTCTGGACCTAGAAACAACATTCTCGGTAAGCCTTAGTAAATTAACCGTCCTACTTTTACAGTTGTAAAAACTGATTAAATTATTAAATGGTTAGCCACAAAAAGAAAATGGTTTGGTTATCGG
The DNA here is from genome assembly GCA_023313725.1 of Lithobius niger. Lineage (NCBI taxonomy): Eukaryota > Metazoa > Arthropoda > Chilopoda > Lithobiomorpha > Lithobiidae > Lithobius > Lithobius niger. The sequence continues at coordinate 35,642 of JAHWFP010022289.1, read as the reverse complement.
GGATTTCCTCTTCTAAAAGTAAGAAGGTCACAGTACCCATTTTATTAACATTTATATTCAGCATACATATCGTGCAAAAAATATCTGTAAGTGACACTGCTTTATTTACAAGAGACAAGTTCTTGGGCATTCTTGTTTGGTGCAACTTGATAATGACTGAGGGGTTATGTACCGGATAATTGCACATTAAAAATAATCCAATACTCTATTAAAATAGTGCCATTAAAACGGTGAATTGGAACAGCAGATTTAGTTCTAGCAAAATTTAATAGAAAAGAACAATACTTTTAATAAAGACAGAAAATGAAAATTAATTAACCTGCACAGTGAACATGTCTGAACACCTAAGATTTTTTTTTATGGCCTTACCATGGAATTATTTTACCAAGAGACTAGCTCTTGTCACTCTTCATTAGTTTTATCACAACAGTGTCAAGAGATTTCTTGGTGTCCCTCGTTTTTTTACTTAGCCATGCCAGTTGTATTGCAGCAGGAGTTTCATCTTTTGAGGCTGTGTTAGGTGGGCACATTGTGCGGTGGTATGGAAATCTGCTTTCGCATGATAACAGACTTGTTGCTGGAATTATATAACCTCTTTGGTAGGGAGGATTGGTCGGCTACATGATCGATATTGTGGTACTTTAGATGAGCTCATGCTATTGCAGACTTAGGTGGCTTCCAAAGACAGATTTTTCGCTATTTGGATCGGTACAAGAGGAACTTGTATAGTTTACTGCGATTTTCCCCAGTCGAATGTCTCTTAGTTCTGTATTGTTGTTGTTCTGTCTTTTATCCTCAACTGGATGAAATAGGCCTACAGTTTATTATTATTAGGCTGTGAAAAGAAATATGTTTGGTTCTCGTGCATTTTTATTCTGATGGTAACCAGGCTACCAGGCTTTTTATTTTATATTTTATTGAAAGAACAGTCGATATCGTTTACCAAGAATCTAAACGGACAGTGAAAAAGCTACCTCATAACCATAAATTCCTTATATCCGGAAGAGAATAACACTAAATCTGTTAGAATGGTTATTTATAATCTGTTCTTTATAAGCAGTAATTCTTTAAAACCGAGTTCTTTATAAACGGGTTCTACCGTAACTCAAGTCTGCTTTTAACTGTAACAAATACTTTAATTTTAATTTTTACAGAGCCGCGAGTGGTTAACTTAAGATAGAGTGGGTTACAACCAACTGAATGTCAAGTCGGGCTAAATAATACTTATTTTCAACATTACTCTTCCTTGTACAGTAATAAATTTAGCTTGTGCAAGCAAATAAAAAAGTGATGACCAGGGGCAAATTAGACCACCAGCCAGGGCCAGAGAACCAACTAATATTTTTTTCATGGCCTAATACAGTAAAACCGTTTTAGCTCAAGATCGATTAAGTCAAATTATTGGGTAACTCAAAACAAATTTGTGTCATTTGGTTGGTCCCAAACAAAATTACCCACGTTATCTCAAACAAACATGGCTTAACGCAACTTCAGGATAATTATTTATTGCTTGCTATGGCACATTTTGTATCACTTTCGTACTGTGAACTGTGTTTCTGACTTTTTCTCTGATGAATATTTTTGTACTCATATGTACCCATACGTAGTCGGTACTCAACAAAAGACCAATAGCCTGTGTTGTGTCTTTATGCATCTGACCTAAACTCATAACTCCGCTTATTTGAAACTGTAATGGCAGTCTCGCACAAGTTTGAGTTACTGAGGTTTCACTGCATTATTATAACCTAATGCCAAGTCCTCCTCTTTTCTTTTTTTCCCTAGTTTTGGCAAACACAATATTGTATTTTGCAAATACTTTCGGTTTTTGATTAACTAAAAAACGGCAAATATTTGAATTAATGTCCTTTTCAACTGCTAGGATATTAAAACGGAGAGGGACGATTTTGTTAGGATTAGAGAATGCTAAATAATTAGCAGTGAAATCTGTGATTAACGAACGTTTACAACCATACTCTGTTCCTTTTCACTAACAGTAACACCGGCATCTGTTGCAAAAAGACTGGGTGATGAGGGCTATAACTAAGGCTCCATTGATACCAACTTTACCAATCCGATACCGAACCAGTTTTAAAGAAATTACCTATACCGATATCCAAAATTGTATCCCCAATATTTCATCAACAGTGTAGTTTTCAGTAAAGTCCAATAGTTATTAAAATTAAAATATTTTTAAATAGTAACCCACAGTTAAAACATAGCTAGGAAGGTACCCAGTGATTTCCTGAGCAAAACGCTTTGAACCGCATGTCTTAATCTCAATGGTTCTAGAGTTAGCGATATTTCTTTGAAAGTTGGCGATATCGATCCGATACCGACACTCCAAATAGCGGCAACTGATCCGATCAAGTAGCGGTATCGGTGCAGCCTTGGTTATATATAACACATTATTAACAACCATAATAAAACCAAGAGATACAACTCGCAAATAATTTCAAAATCACTAGAGAGTGAATTCTTGACAATGGCAGTACTCCCTGCCATTTGGTTTAACTTAAACTGGAACACATATACTACACCAGTATCATCAAGTTCTGGCCACAACTTTCCTGAATAGTTTCCCATTCTTTAGTAGAAACTTGACAATCTTGACGAGTGGCTTCACACCTGTTTTCTTAGCTCAAGCGAATGCTACTGCCGTAAATTTCAGTTTTCCAGTAAGAACAGAGACTTGGAAAAATTACAGAACATTATTGTAGCAGACAATTTTTTTTTTGTCTTTCTGTTTAGTAGAGAGACATGTTGTAAACAATATATGTAGCATTACAAACAAACCAAAGGCACCATCTTGTTTGTAAAAGTTCTTCTCCAAAGATTACGTTTATGCTGAGGTTAACTTAATTAAATCCTTTCACTTTAGATTTACATCCGAGAAAAACTTTGTTTTTTAAGTCTCATGTACTTGACCAGTGACATGATTCTTTAGGCTCGGAGACCAAACCATTAACAACTTTGCTGTGCTTAACTCTCTTTACTTTTACATAGGCATACGTCTGGTATGGAAACGGTTAAGTTACGTGGCTTACATTTACCACAACTGATGCTATTCAATCATTATTGCTACTTAGGCCACCATGTTCCGGTAGTCGTTACTCTTGGGTGAAACTTTTCAAATATATATTGGAAACAAAATAGCAGGGATCAATGGACAACGCCAGTAGTTCCCAACTTGCAAGTACTACGCTGGGCGTTTCCAGTATCGTATTAATTGATCAAGCCGTATGGCAATGCTCAGTAGTAGGATGGAAGTCCATTTCAGCAAAAGAGGTATAGGGGTAGCTTATAGCAAGAGTGAGATAGGTGGTTTGGGCCCAAACCACCTATCTCACTCTTGCTTATAGTAATAAATTCACAATGCAGTTAGGTTAGTCGCGGGAATCAAAGTGGCATTCACTTGGTTTGAAGACGTAGATGCTTACCACTGGACTGTGATGGCTCGCTTTGCTCATGGTCCCTGTGAATCCTCATAAAGCTCGCGGTGGGCATGGGTACTTACTTTTTCCCCCATCTCATAGCTGTGCACCTGTGTGTATTCGAGACTTAAAAAAGAGGTTAAATAATGATACAAAAATTTGGCTAGTATCGTTATTTTATTTTAATTAGATGGCTGTATGTTATACATGGTTTCAAGTTTCAACGTTCAGAAAACCTTCAGAGATGTTAATGTCTCATTAATGTGTAACTTTCGGAGATATAAATTACTAAACCCAGGTGAATTTGAATTTCTTTCAATGCTTTTTCCCCGTTTGTTGCTGACTGTTATCGATTGTTTCGGTCCTAGACTTAGTTAATTTTTGTTCTCAACTACTTTTTTATTGGTTGATGATGCGGTTGCATGTTTCTCGTGTAGCTTTATTGATACTCAAAACTTGGTAATGCGGTTGCATGTTTCTTGTGCACCTAAATTGTTCGATCGCAGTGGCCAGCTGGCCAAGTTAAGGGTATTCAAGCAAAAACAGACATCTCTGTACATGGAATCCAGCAATCTCTAACTGCGACCAAGCTGTCTAGTCGATGCGATGTGGGTTAGTCAGGTCTTTGACTGTGAAAAATGTTGTGTGGCTTACTACATTGATTGATTAGACTTCGTCTACAATCAGACACTAATTAGATGTTCACTTTATGCTGCTGTTCAGCGAATTTTCAACAAACAACGAGCCTCACTGTTTATAAAATTGTGGGCTACAACAGGGGGAGGTGGATTGGGCTCGACTTTTCATTTGTTTCCCAGTTGGTCTGCTAGCTTTGGATGTACTAGGTGCATGATGTTAGGCTAGGAAGGTGGCTGAATGTTTGATATCTGTGTTTGGTCGTATCAACTAGGTTTGTTTGGTCATTAGGTTGATCGTGATGTACTCCAGAGCCTAAGGTGGCTGTCCCTAGTTGCCCATGTTTATTGCAGTAATATGTAAGGATCTCACGGTGGTTTTCTGTCATGTAAATGGCCACACACCCATCGCATGGTACTGCATAGACAGGACTGTGTGTTTTGGGGTACCCAGCTGCTATCTCTTCTCTTGTTGGTGCACTCAAAAGTATCGCTCTGGTGATTTTTGGTACTGGACTTTTTACTTTGGTCGTGGTGTTGCTGCGGGTGTTGTTTCATGCTCTGGAGTTCACCTGTCTGGTGGTTAGAGGTTGGTGGGGGGATTATGTGTCAATCATGTGCCCCTCGTCTTGTGTCATTTTACCCTTTGATTTAGAGAGGAGCATCTTTTTCAGATTTGTGTCGTTCTTGAGGTAGCAACTGTGCCAAATGCACCATCCATGAAGGCAAACAAATGTGAAAGAAAACCTAGCATAAAGAAAAAAGCCTGAAGACGACAAACGTGTTGAATTTTCTAACTTTATAAACTGAGGCTTATTGTTTGATGAAAATAAACTGAACAAAGTGAACGTTGAATTACTGTGCTTGTAAACCAGGTAGAAGTATTATTTTGTTGCGTATCACGCATGGCTACTTTTAATGCCCCCAGATGCAAATACAACCTGCCAAAAAAGGTATGCAAATATGTGCCATGCGGTGAAGCCAAACAAGGAACACATTATGGTGCTTTAAAGTAAAGGATTTCTAAAGATCTTCATCTTTTACATCAGCTAAAAAAGAATGGCAGGAATGTTCTCCTTAAAATGCTGTCAAGTGACATGAACTCGTTTACTTCTCAAGTACATTCACAAATCAAGGCCATCATGCACTTAAAACATACTCACCTCTCTCCACTTTTTAAAATATGTCTTCTTGAGATATGTCTGATACCAAGTATCTGCCATACATTCTTTTTCTTTGTTTATTTTAGAATTTTTTCTTTCCCAAAGTTGAATGTGATATGCTAATACCAGGAGTTTGTGATGTTCAGGAGCCAAAAGAGCTGTGCATTTTCTGTAAGCCATAAAGGCACTCCAGCGTCTAATTGCATACTTCAAAAGCCAACGAGAATAATGTTGTTGGGCTAACTTCATATGTTGTTTATGAAGACGACAACGATCCATCTTTTCTATTGCTTTCTGAAGTGAAATAGAAGTTAGCAAAAAGGGAAGAAAATTCAGAAACCTGGAAGGCCATTATACAAGCAACATTTTGGCAGATACCAAAAATTCGCATAAAAGGTATACTAAAGTAACAAGAGATTGAAAAACTTTTTTTTTTAACCAAACAGTCCAATAACAAAACCTAGCTGAGCTTGCAGAGTTTCACAAGTTTGGTCGCAGGGTTCGAATTTTCAATAGAGATGTTTCTTTTCAAAACCTTCTGTCTTCGGCAGGGAAGTTTCAAGTTTGAAAACGCCTTTGCTTAGAAGTCCATTTTGCTGTGCTCTTAAGTTTTCCGCAACAAGTCTTTCTATTTACAGCCGGCTTTTTTGGTGATGGTGGAGATGGTGGCTCTGTCTCTGAATGAGTGGGATTTACCGTAACAATCCTTGCCATCAAGAGGAGAGGTCTTTAGAAAAGTCAGAGTGACGATTTTAATGATGTCTTTATGTGCTGGCTCTGGGTGTTCATAAGTGGAATGCATTTGAGTGCTATGATGTATTTGCATCCAACACTTCCAAAAGGCTTGAGCGCTGCTCATGAACATCCCAGAGCCGGCACATGAAGCCATCATAAAGTCTGTCACCCCCGATCTTTCTGAACACCTCTCGTCCTGATGGCAAGTCTTGCAAAATCCCATCGTTCAGAGAGGGAGCCACCGTCTCCACCATCACCGACAAAGCCAGCCGTGAATAGAAAGAAACGTTGCGGAAAACTTAAGCGCACAGCAAAATGGACTTCTAAGCAAAGGCATGTTCAAACCCGAAACTTGCCTGATGAAGCGAGAAAGTTTTGTAAAGAAATATCTCTATTGAAAATTTGCACTCTGACAACATAAGTTGTTACTGGACTGTTTGGTTAAAAACCTTTTTTAATCTCTTATGACACCAAAGTAAATATGTACCTATCGGCCTTTAAAGTGCTAAAGTATCTACGGAACGAACCAGGCATGTAAGTATCAGAACGCTATTGGTCCATAATAGTGGTTTGGTGCTTCCTTAAGCAGTGCTTTGTATACTACCTTAAACAATGTGTTGTACAAATTGTGGCTCATTCCACCTTCAAATTACCATGTGTAACACCACTACACTGATACTAAATCATCCGCAGAGAATGGGTTCAAGGACAGAAAATGTAGCATAACTGTATCTACAAAGGTGGAGAAGTGTCTGGCAACTATTCAAGGATGCGCTGTGTGCTGCAGCACTTCTGAATAAGTTACTTTTGTTTCATAATGTTAAATCCTGCGATTTAATACACCATGGTTCCACTGACGGATGCAATTGGGGTCCCTACCTTTGTATTGTCTCAAATATTAACATCATTTGAATCCAAAGCATATGTTACCCATAGAATTTTATTGTTTTTAATTTTGTTTCTTAATTCTTCACCATTGCAGGGATGCTGCCAGAGTGCCAGCTTTTTTCACATTCCAGCTTTTCATTTTTCATATACCCGCTTTTCGCTTTTTTTACATACCTGCTTTTCATTTTTTTCACATTTTTCACATACCGTACATACTTTTCATTTTTGCATCACTATTTCTTCGTTTTCATATATCACACCAGTTTCAAAATTCTTTAATTTTTTTTCTTTTCCAGTAACCATTGTAATTTCTCTGTAATTTCACTCTACAGAGCAAAAGCAAATCCAAAGCAACTTTGCCGGTAAAATAACCAATTTTTTTTTTCGTGTTCTAGCCACAGATATGCCTACGCAATTCCGGGCCTAAAATTAGGGCAGATGATTTTATTGTTTTTACTTCGTTTGTGTTTTTTGCCTTTTTTTCACATTTTTTTACACCGGCAGCATCCCTGCCATTGGTCACAGTAGTCTAATTCAGCAGTTGAGTTTCGATACCAACCGTGCCGTCATGACCGAGTTAAGTATAGCAGTACAACATACTCCCACCTCTCAAATGACCAACACGCTCAGCCGGCCATCCTTAAGTTGCAGCCAACTTAAGGGTGACCAGATTTTTACTTAGTGTGCATGTCATGTTACTGATTTCATGCCTTAACACATTACCTCATCAAATGCATTTATTACCGTAGGTTCTACCAAGAATCCTACTATGGACTCTGGAAGTCCCAGCAACCCAGTATCTATGCCATTGCCAACCCTACTGTTCATGGTAGTGGCCAGAAAATCCAGCTTACCAGCAGGTATGCTAGCAATCTTTTAGGTACCCCAGTTGAATTCACAGGTTCATCTGTTTCCCTTACTAGATCGGCTGCTCCTTTAGAAACGTTTCGGAAGGTTATAAACGAAGAGGGGGTTATCAGTTAGGGGGAAAACTTCATTTGCAGTTACGCTTTACACTTTGATGCGACCACTAGCGCAATAGCCTGCTAGGAAAACTTGGGCTGTACAGGAACAGGATGCAACAAGTTCACACAGGTTTCTGTGCAATATCTCCATTCAAAACGAAAATTGGATGAATTTATCAAGTCGTTAACAAGCCGTTAACTGTTTACCTCAGCATTGTAGGCAATTAATGTAAATTTGGATGATGTAGGGAGTCGTCAGGAGCAGGTCCAGTATACAGATGCTCAAAAACAAAAACAAAAACGCAAGTTTTAATAGCTCCCCTATTTAAAACAAAAAATTGAAGATTCAAACTCTTGACATAATTTAAGAAATGGGAAGGAAAAAATGGAGCCTTGAATATGCAACCATATTTCACTACAGTACAAAGAGTAACAGAAAAATACATTTTGATATGACAACAAAATCCTGGATGTGTCCTTGGGAATCATTAAACAATACCAACCCAACATCAGAATGGAAATGAGCAAGCAGAAGTGTAATGGACGAAAGGAAACCACTACAAATATGAAGAACGGTCATGCAGTTGACGAGCTGTGTTCGTCAATTTACACTAGTGGTCTATAACGTTCAAATAGAAATTTATAAATGTGATATAACAGACAGGTTGCAATTGTAAATTTTAATATTCATATTCGTTTCGCCATTGTCATTGTAAATTTTCACTAGTGGTCTACAATGTTCAAATAAAAAGTTATAAATGTGATGCCCAACAGGTTGCGATTACAAATTTACATAGTGGTCTACGGTGTTCAAATAGAAAGTTATAAATGTGGTGACCGACGTGTTGCGATTACAAATTTACGCGAGTAGTCAACGACGTTCAAATAGAAAGTTATAAACTTATAAATGTAATGGCCATGAAAAGAATGTCTAAAGCCACCAAACTTCTGAAACAACGCAAGCTCAGCTAGGTTATATTGCGTCACTTTGCAATATTTGATTTGATATGCAGTTACATGAAAAATCTCAAACTGGACTTGCAGCAATTACTGAAATAATACCTGGGTACTAATTTTAATCTTATCTTTGTATTCTTCTCTTCGACGACGTTTCTCCAATTTTTCCAATTCTAGTTCATTTTCTCGCTGTACGAGTTCCAATGCTAGTTTCTCCTCTGCTATTTTCTTTTTTCTTTCCATTAATGCAGCTAACCTTTTTTTCCGCTCCGCTGCTCGGAGTTCCATATCTACAGGTAGAAGAAAAACAATGAGACGATTGATGTACAGTAGCTAATGAGCATTAATATGACTTGCAGTGTTAAAATTTGACTCTCCACTAATTTTATACTGCCGCTAGTCATCATTATATAGCACGCGTAGTTTGAATGAGATGCACGAAACAAAGTTGGAATGCGATGCACACGGTTGGAGCAGGTTCATTCTGGGGGGGGGGGGGTACGGAACAGGCTACAGGAACCAGCTAGATCGGCATATGTTATGCTGAGGGTACAACCAAGCCCTATTCACTCGCTCCGACATGTACGCAACTTTCCATCGAAAGCTCTCGCGGTCAAATCGTGCTGCGCCATCTATAGAAGCGACTACGAACTAAACGCCTGCACGGCGACTTCCGGGCAAATCCAAGATGGTGGAGACGTGCGTTCACGACAACTGCTTGATTGATTCCAGACAGTACGGCAAGCCATACATGCATGGTATTACTTTTCATCAATTTTCCAACAAGAAGTTGTATCCATATAGAGTTTTGAAATGGGTGAACGCCAGAATAATTATGTTTGTACGCTGAACTTACCGTGTTGATAATGAAAGTAATTGGTGAAATGCTGGCAGGGCCGCCAGTTCAACTGCGCTTTATTTAGCTACGCTCCTCTGCAGGAGGCAGGCTCAACTGTCACTTCCACATTGTCCGTAGTTTGCGCTCTCGTAGCAAAATTGAGAATCTAGAATTTCTGTCCTGACGTTTTGCACACGCTGCTTGAGCAGTAAGTCTTAACAAGTGAGTTATCCCGTAGTGATGCAGCAAAGCAAGTTTTCTGCGTGCTGGGGATCGTTCAGAACTTGACCATTGTTGAAGAATCCATTGTTGTTGAAGTGATAAAAGTGGCTAATATGCTCTGTAGCAATAAGTCAAAAAAAATGTCCCCACGAGCTACGCTATGTTGACGTTTTGAGGGATTGTTTTGTCCAGGAACGCTATTCTCAAAACAAGCGGGATTACGCTTGCATAAAATGTTGTAGTTGCCGTTTTTGAAAATGCTTTATTATTTTTTAAATTTAAGTAAATGGAAAAAATGTATTTATAATTTTTATTCGTTATTTCTCCAGAACTAGAATCCCGCTCCTTTTTTAGGTGGGAACTTTTTTTAATTGTTTGAAACCAACAATGGCATGTAAACATAAACAAAGATATCTAGCCTGGGGGCAAACTTTTCCTTGGTGTTTTCTTGAAAATGGCTGATATAAGCTGTGCGCGGCATAGAATTAGCAGTCCAGGCATAAACAACTGTCAGAAAAAAATAGGGTACACACAAAAATGAACAGAAGACTCAAAAAACCACAGCAGAATCAAAAAAACAATACTAATCCAGTCCCTGTGGTATACTCCCATAGAAAATTTAGTTCTGATTTGTCTAACCAATAGTAGAGGCTTTATATTAGTGTTTATAAAAGAACCAAAAGAACTTGGGTAGACTTTACACATTCTGTATGAGATTCTACAGACGCCATTTTACAATGGCAGGGATGGTGATGATGACTGTGGTGGTGGTGGTGGTGGTGGTGGTGATGGTGGTGGTGGTGATGATGGTGGCGACAACAATGGTGGTGATGATGATGATGGTGATGCCGATAGTGATAATGCTAACGGTGGTGGTGATGACAATGGTAATGGTGACAATGACGGCAGTGGTAATGATGATGACGGTAGTGGTGATGTTGGTGATAATGATGGTGTTGATGACTATACTATGGTGGCGGTGATCACCAGCACATCATTATCATCATCACCACCATTGTCCCCACCACCATCATCACTAACATTTTTACCACCATCATCGTGACCATGATAATCACCACCATCAACACCACAACCACTGTCATCATCATCACCACCATCATCATCACCACATCATCACCAACACCACCAACACCGTTGGCATTACCACCACAACCAGTCATCATCACCATCATGGCCATCATAACCACCACCACCATCATCATCACAACCACCACCATCATCATCCTCACCACCACCATTAGCATCACCATCATTGTTATCACCATCATCATGGTCACCACCACCACAGTCACCATCACCATCATCAACATTGTCATCACTGCCACTACCACAGTCACCATCACCTACATTGTCATCACCATCATCATGGCCATCATAATCACCACCATCATCATCATCCTCTCCAATATTGTCATCACCACCATCATCACCGCCACCACCATCATTCGCATCAGTCTCAAGGGAGGGAAACTGTAAGTGCTCTAACAGCTGAAATAGGCAAAAAGGAAGATTGACCGCAGCCATTTTGTAAAGTGGCGTCTGTAGAATCTCATGCAGACTTTGGTAAAGTCTACGCAAGTTTTTTAGTTCTTTTATAAGTGCTAAAGCCTCTACTATTGGTTAGACAAATTAGAACTAAAATTTCTATGGGAGTATATGACAGGGACTGGATTAGTATTCTTTTATTGATTCTGCTGTGCTTTTTGGCGTCTTCTGTTCATTTTTTGTGTATACCGTATTTTTTTCTTAGTTGTTTATGCCTGGACTGCTAATTCTATGCCGCGTACAGCTTAATCAGCCATTTTCAAGATGGCGGCCAAAAACCACCAAGGAAAAATTTTTCCCCAGGCTGTTTACATGCCATTGTTGGTTTAGAGCAATAAAAAAAAAGGTCCCAGCAGAAAAGGAACGGAATCCTAATTCTGGACTGGACTATTTAACAGTCTAGTTGAAAAAAAAAACTTCAACCGACTTCAACATAGTACTCGATGCGCCACTCCTGGTGAATGACTCGTGAAGAGTTGTTTGTTAGCTGTTATCTGCTGCGCTGACCAAAATACTCGCTACGTTTGGAGAAAAATTTAACAATCACACTTAACCTAAATACCTTTAGCGATATTATTTGGTGCTTATTGCTTAACAATACAAACGTTTGCACAGTGTTAACTGAGTAATCACAAGCGAAACGAAATTCTTCCCGCTCATTGTTGTGACAGTGACCACCTGTCTGCTACCGCCATTTTGGACAAAGACGTCGATTAGTTCATTTACGATATTATTTTATTAATCATAGACAACGATTAGTTAGTTTATAGTTAAACATCACTGCAAAGACATATACATATTTATGCAAAGTGGTCTCTTAATGTCTTCACATCTGCTATCTGCTTGAAAAAACAAAACAAACCGGTTTTTAAAAATCGTTTGGTTCGGTTTCGGTTTTTGAGTAAAAACCGAAACCGCGGTTCCGCTTCGGTTACCGACACAGCACTAGTGTTTGGAAAACGTTTTCAATAATTGAAAAAGAAAAGATATGATGTCGTGCTTCCAGACACCACCTATTACCAATATTTAAGACACAGGTTGGAATTAATACACGAGGTGCTTACCTCGCAACATTTGTTGACCTTTGTCGTAAGTTTCTCTTCTTTGTGTCAGGACTGCATTGGCATTTCCATTTTTCACCACTGTGCATCGTAAAGATTTTGACCTTTTGCCCCGAGGAGATTTCTGTTCCGAAAATATAACAATTCACAGTTCAAGTTGAACACAAAGCAATCTTACACTTACTTCAGCAAACTAGAATGAGAAGTGGTACTTCAACTTTGGAGGTTGTAAATCTGAACGGCCTTGATGGGGACTTGACTACTTTAACTTTAGAGGACTTTGCTTTTTCTTCTACTAGTTCTTCTTTCCTAGGTGATGGCTGAAGTAAACTAATAGGTGGAATGGAATGGTCTGACTCTTCAAAATATCCCTGGCGTCGTACTTCGCTTAAGGCATCCATCAATAAGTGGGTGGTTGACGACATACACGGTGGCACTTCCATCACCAAGTTGTGAGATTCCTGTAAAATGTTTATTTAAAGCATAAACAAATTAGTGATTTACTTCAGTTTCTGAAAACAATCTAATCCAATGTAAATTTTAGAAAAAGTGAGCCCAGGTGTTAGTACGAATTAATGTTCCTTAATTACAATGTTTAAAATAATGTAAAACAATAAAACTGATCATTCAGGGTCCCGTAATTCCGGAATGATTGGACCAATTGAAAAAGAAGTCTCTTTTGGATAAAGGAGAAGAATCATTTCTGGTGCATTAGGTGCATTAGTTTCTTACTATCTATAAATACTAATCTTCACAGTGCTTCATTGTTTGCTAAATCGTTTCAATTTTGCTTTTTAATTGCCCGGAATTAATTAATACTCCCCTTTGACGTTTTAATTCTCATTACGTTGAGTATATCCTTTTTCCCCCGCTTACAGCACTGGCAAGCCGGCCAATATACTGATGTAGTACCTGCCATTCTCAATTCGTTTCGGGCACTCGTGCAGTACACACGGGAGCCCAATTTTTGATCGGCTGTCGGCGATTCCCAGTTCCACTGTGCCAGCATTTTTAACCTGTGATTAAAAGTGTACCTTGCCACCCCTTCAACGCTGGAATACACATTTTTGCCTGATGTGAAGTATTTTTTGAAGTTTGACATCTTAACTAACCTGAATGAGTTAGGCCTAACACTTTGCATGACCTTTTATATCGTACTTTCTGGGTTGGCTTCTTCCTTTGTTGAATTTATCATTTTGTAGTTTTATTCAACATTTTAAAACCTTTAACATTTTAAAACCTTGTCCATGTTTACGTCTGTTACGCTTACATTTCAAAAGAAAGGATATTCATTCACCTTTCCAATATCCTAAATTTTCGTCAATCTGGATTTCTGGAGTTGGAGGGGCTCAGACTGACTGTCTTCTTCAGGCTACTACTTACATCGTCTGCTAAACAAGTTGAAGCTGCTGAACAAATTGAAGCAGTCAAGTTTAATTAAATTTAAACACGTTAATTCATGCATTTTGATGATTAATTTCTTTAATTCCTCAACAACGCTGCTGTTGGCTACTTTTAGAATAGCGTCATGAGCATTATGCATGTGGCCTGGCTCTTTGCATCTTGCTGTCTGCTTTTTGGTCGCGCGGCAATCCTTGGCCGTTTTAAGTCAGACAACTTTTCATAAAGTAATTTAAGCCAGAAATAATTTCATTTCATAAATCCCCTTTTACTCATGCATTTTCATTTTTTTTTGTCACAAAGGAACTGAATTTTTTTTTAAATTTCTTAACTTCCCCTCTTGTCAATGACTCTGCATGTTAGTGGCATTAGCCTAACGTCAGTGAAGCATCATAAATGTTGTAGTCGAAGAAGTTTTTGAGGCCTTAACAGGTGAATATATTAACACATCGTTTCTTGTGGAAGTGGAAAGGTACCTTATATTTCCGAATATAAGACGATACTTTTTTTTCAAATTTACACCATTAAAATAGCAGCATCGTCTTATACTCGCGTTCAAATCCATAACTCGGTCAAATTTTGGCCGATTTTAACGTTTGAATACACCATTTCGATCGTTTTTCCGAGAGCTTTCCACTAGTGCTAATCTCATGCCGGTTGCTCAAATAGTTTTTGCATTATTTAGTAAAAACTAAATGTATTGAAAAAGGCCTCAGGAAGCAGTCCAAAGGCGAAGCTATTATTAAAAATTTGGGTTTTGAATCCAGGACCAGTGGAATTTACTAGTATACAAACTAATAAATATTATACCAAACCTTACGAAAGCCTTGATAAAGTCACCCGTCTTATAATGGCAGCCATTTATTTCTTTGGAACATGCGAGCCCAAAAATGCTACTCGTCTTATATTTGAGGCGTCTTCTATTCGGACGTATACGGTAAACTCAAAAGTGGACCACGAGGATTTTTGTAAAAGTAATGACAATAAAAAAAAGTTTTAGTTTTCACTGGAACTTTCAAGCCCTGCCCCTGGGACTCCGGCCCGGTCGTGTCCGTTTGTCAGTCCCAGGACACACGGACACAACCAGGCCAGAGTCCCAGGGACAGAGCTTGAAGTGACAAAAATGTCAAGGGGCATGAATGCATAAAAGCCAATCAAACCTTCTGACCAAGAAAAGGTCGCAAAGAAGGGAGAAAAATCACTATGTCAAATACAAAACAAAATGACCCTCTTTTTATGCTGAAAGGAAAAGTAAAACAGCTTCAGAAATAAATGGATTCGTTAGTTAAAGAAAAATAAAATAAAACGCTATCGACAAAAGTCATTACTCGACAGTTCGCCACCATGGAGAGTTGTCAAAGCGAACTCCACCTACAAAATCCTCATGTTCAAAAACAGTTAACACTTATGAAAAGTGCTGGCGAACTGGTTTGCCGTTCGACAACATCT